>JAJONR010006161.1:0-51445 GCA_029582245.1 Solanum etuberosum | reverse complement strand
ACGACCCAATTTTTAGAACTAACCACTCTTTGAGTCGCATGCGACAAGTTCATAGAACTGAATACATATTCCAGTACATTATTACCGACATCTGCATTGGTACTGTATGAGCTTCAGATATACTTGAACTAATCTTAAAATTATATTAGCACACATCAAACAATATAAGACCTTACCATATTTACATATTCAGTTAAATTGTTTCCTTTTCCAAAAGGAAACGACCCAATTTTTAGAACTAACCACTCTTTGAGTCGCATGCGACAAGTTCATAGAACTGAATACATATTCCAGTACATTATTACCGACATCTGCATTGGTACTGTATGAGCTTCAGATATACTTGAACTAATCTTAAAATTATATTAGCACACATCAAACAATATAAGACCTTACCATATTTACATATTCAGTTAAATTGTTTCCTTTTCCAAAAGTAAACGACCCAATTTTTAGAACTAACCACTCTTTGAGTCGCATGCGACAAGTTCATAGAACTGAATACATATTCCAGTACATTATTACCGACATCTGCATTGGTACTGTATGAGCTTCAAATATACTTGAACTAATCTTAATCAGGAAAGTAACTTAAGAATATATGCCATCAACAGATTTCAAATAAACAAGGCCTGACTCTTGGATATATGTAACCAATCAGTTAATTTTGCCAAAACTAATTGCTGATTCAGAATCATTTTATGGACACAGAAGAACAAATGTGCCAGTGTACTTTTATCAGTTTCATCAGCACAGCCTTCCTGTTTCTGAAAAGAAAGAGAAATGACTACCAATGTCTTAACAACAGAGAGAAAAGAAGACTAAATTAAACAGAAGTGTACCAGAGATTTAACACCATTTGCTCCTGCACATGGAGGATCTGCAGGTGCAGGAGAAATGTTTGGCTTCTCCAGAGTTGCCACATTTTTCACAAAAGGATGATCCAATAGCTGAGCAGCAGTAGGACGAAGACGGGGCTCACGCTGCAAGCACTTCCTCACAAAATCTTTAGCTTCATCTGAGAGCTGTTCTGGTATAGTTGGGAGCTCTTTACTATTTCCAATCTTAAACATAGCAGCAACCTTTGGGCCAGAAGACATCAAACACCACATATAATAGGTCAGGGGAATGAACTGGCATTGCACAACTTGCTATCTCAAACTAAATTATGGCAAAACATTAATCTACAGAAAATTTCCAGAAGAAAAAACAGGCAGGAAATGCTCAATTAATGGTCTCTCGACCAAATTACTCACCCCTTCATACTGGCTAAAAGGAGGCTTTGATGTAGCCATTTCTAAGACGGTGCACCCAAGACTCCATATATCAACAGCAAGGTTGCAGCCACTAGAATTCTTTATAACCTGAAACAACAGCAAAGAGGCACTTTGGAGTCAAACTATAAGTAACCAAGGCACATAAAAAACTTTTAAATACTTCCCAAATCAATCCTTACCTCGGGGGCCATCCAGTAAGGACTTCCCTTGAATGATAATGGACATGATTGCCCTGTGATCTGCAAATTTGTGATTGAAAAATTAAACATATGAGTTTCAGCCTGAAGAGCACACCTACAGAGGGAAAAGTATTCAGATGGCACAAGGTTGACAATAGCACAAGTGCATTACTTAAGGGATTGAATTTTGTACTTAACAATTACCACTCCAAAAACAAGGAAGAAGCCAGATGATTAGAAAAAGATATATCCATAATCCATTCCAACAGCAGTATTAATTAGATGGAAAAGCAGATCTGGAAGGGGGAAAATCTATACGCTATCTCCAATTGATAATTTCATCCAGCAATCGAGATCATCTAACAATATAACGCCCTTAGAGTCTATGCTTAAGCTTACATGTTTTGCCATTCCAAAGTCTGCTAGCTTTATGCGCCCATTTGGATCAACAAGAATATTTGCTCCTTTAATATCTCTGCGAAAATGCAGAGTTAGACAATCAGGGTACACAGGTAAAGACTGCTAAAAGAATGCAACTTAACATAAATTATTCGACCAAAAAAGCATTATTACCTATGCACTGTGTTTTTAGCATGTAAATATGCAAGCCCTGATAAGATTTGTTGAGTATAACTACGGATCGCTGCTTCTCCAAATGCACCATATTCTTGTAAAAGCTTATAAATGGACCCACCCGATACATATTCCAAGTAGATATACAGTTTATCGCCAACCTGATTGAGGTAAGCAATTCAGAAGAAATGACAGCTCAAAAACATGACAATTTCAGCAAGCAAAAGTATATGGCTCTCATATAATAAGGTTTATAATCATTCCCCACTTAGATCGGATCTAAAATCTGGAGTGCTACATTTTGACCAATTTCTTTTTATCAAGAATTTTGACCAAATTATTTAATTAAAATCTTAAGATCTTAATTGATAAGGCTGCTAATATCGTTTGAAGCTCACCGTTTCTGTCCCGTAGTACTGAACAATGTTTGGATGCCTTAATCGGCTTAACAATGCAATCTCCTGCAAAATATTTGAACATAAGAGCATACTCAAAAATGAAAACATATGAATATATTATGACTCAGGAACCAACAACTCTAAGCAGTCCACAAACATTAAACCTTCGTTAGACTGTTCCCTATATGATGAACTTACTTGTGCCAACTGCTTTGCACTTTCCTTTGACTTTGCATCATCTGAAAATAATGTAACCTCCTTCATTGCACACATTTCACCGCTATCACTGCAGAATAGACAAGGCCAGGTATTAAACAAATCTTCAGACTGCCAGTCTTTGATTTGCACATGCCAATGGGCACGCGTAAGTAACATGTTGGATTTGTATTTACTTCAAAAGGCCAAGGTCAATGAATATACCTATTAAAACCAACATAAACATGTCCAAATGTGCCTCTTCCCAGCAATTTTCCTTTTTTCCAACGAGAGCCAGGGCTAGCAAGGTTCTCGGCTCTACCTGGGCTACGAGGCACCGAGGGAGATGTTGCAACTGAATTGGAATGTGAAAAGGGCGAAGAGTTGGAAATAGTCAAAGGAGGAAGAGGCAAGGGGTGACTTTGTGCTTTTCCATCATCAGGCCAACTAGTCTGCAATTCAGCGGCTCCACCTACAGCCCTAGGATGAATTGGTGTGACAGCGCCACTATGAATTCTCGAGCTAGGTCCCGGACTTGTCATCCTAGGACTAGGAATAGGAGAGTACTCTGGACTTCCTCTACAAGGCTGCCAAAACAGTTGTCCAGACATATCTCCTCCCATTGAATTATGTCCAGAATTCTGACCAGACCCTGGGCTTGAACAATGGCCAGATCCAAGTGAAGGAAGATCTGGATAAGCCCTTCCTGCCCATAGAGTAGAACTAGTAACTTGCTCACTTGCAGCAGCTCTCATAGGACTTCTAGAAGGACTTGACATAGAACTATCGGGAGCACTGCAAAAGGCTCCAGGAGGAGGCACCTGTAGAGTGGTCACATGACTACTTAAAGGTCTTCTCTTAGGAGATACAGAGGAAACATTTCTACTTGGTGAAAGACTAACTGGTCTTGTCGTTTCTTTCAAGCTAATTTGTCCAACTGCAGATTGATCCTTAACAACCAAACTTCAAAACCAACAAGAAAAAAGAATTGTGTCAATCAAGGTACTATAATTACTTATCAAAAGAAAGCACCAAATGTTTTAACAAGAAAAAACACAACCCAAAGCAATTAAAGCCCGCCAAGGGAAAAAGCGCCAACTTTTGAAAGAAAAGAATCTATAGTGACCAAATTTTCTTCCGAATGACCTTCTACATTAGCTAACCTGGAAGGACTACCAGCAGCAGTTCTGCTCCCAGTTTCATAATCAGATGCAAGTGGACTACGTTGACGTGAATCAATAGGATCATCACTCTCAATAGAGCACTCGCTTGAAATAGATGCAAAGACAAGCTCTCCATCGGTATCTGCAGGGTCGAGTCTGTGTCTGACGCATGCAGGCTTGGGGAGAGGCAGAAACAAGGATGGCTTTGAGGCCTTCTCTACTCTGGACTTTGGTGATGGACTGATTCCAGAATCTGACCTACTTACATTTGCTGGACGCACACCGGGAAGTGGTAGTGGTTGGGCCATAGGCCTTTCAGCAAAGCTTTGACATCTTGATACATGTTTAGAAGGTGATGACGCTCTTGATTGTGCTTGGGACAAAGAACCCTTCTCAGAAGCAATGTCACTGCTATGCCTTCGAGAACCTCCTGATTTACCGGGAGATTTAACTTCAGCTGGACTCTTAAACTTGCGATGCAATGTATCAATAAAACTTTCTTTTGTTGGTTTCTTCTTAGCTTCTTTTGATGATTTCCACCATGAAGGCATATTTCCTTGTGCTAAAAATTAGCAAAATCAATAGACAACTTACTACAACATAATTTCCAAATAACCAGCCTTATATTGGACAATAAACCTGCAAGCAGAAAAAGACTAGCATGCTTTAGTTAAGAATTTGGAGATAATAGAATCTTAATCTGTTGCTATAATGCATATGCCAATCCCTCCATTTATTTGAAATTAAAATTTCTAAAGATAAATATCACATATAAATATTCCAACATAGGCATGATGTTGATCCACCCCAGATAAACTATGCACCTCAGTGTCCCCCTCCCCGGATGATCAGTGTGGCGGTTAGGCATCCTTAGACAAAATAGTGGTCTTTCAAGATTGATTGTTGTGTGTCAGCACTCAGCACGACCAAGGACATGCTTATAGAGTTACAGATGACAGAATTAGTCAACTAAAGCAGTCGGCTTCATGATACAACCATGGTAACCAATGCTTATGTCAGTTCATCAAAAAAGGAACGTTGAGAGAATCAATTAGAGACCAAGTAGTTAAGACTCTGGACAAGCACAACTAAGATAAGGAGATCAAACCTTTTTTCACCTTCTTATTGATTTGCGTAAACAGATATTTGGTTCCAACAATTTAACTGTCACTTATAAATCATCTGCATAATAAAACAGAAATTCCCACCCTGGTTCTTTATTTATTTATTTTTTACAGATAACGAAGCAATTTTACAAGAAACTTCCAAGCAAACCAATTAAACACTAATCAGCCATGAACATGAAGTAAACCCATGATCTAGTTCAAGGAAATAACTCCCTTCTGACACCAATTTTTTTCCCTTTCCGATAAGTCTTTCTGACACCAATCTTGAAAGCGTGGAATCAAAATTTATTTTACTTTTTCACCTCTCAAAAATGAGTCCCCTCAACCTGCTTCTACTAATTTATGTTATCCCATTTCAAAGATTAATGGGTCTCCTAATATGAGAGAACCCTCAGCTCATCCAGGATGAAATTCATTTACAGTACCCAAATCTTCTTCAGAAATCACAGCAAAAAGATATTACTTTTCATTTCTTGCCATCTCCCCATGTTTGCATCAAACCAATAGATACATAACATGTTCTTTTACATAAAATCTTATCCATGGTTAATCAATGTTCCAATTTTGCAATTAGTGTTCCTCTTAGAAACAAATCAATTTAATTGGGGTAAGTTTTCTCGATGATGTTACTGATCTTTTCAGAGTTGAGTACAGCAATCATCATGATTTTAAGAACTCAAAAATCACAGCCTTTCCACACAGATCTAAAACACTAACAATGCACTTAAACTAGTAAAAAAACAAAAAGCATAGATTAACAAGTATAACAGCCAGAAATTAATTCCTAAAATTGAAAAGAAATATCACCAAAACCTCACCTCTAAAGTTCTCTGCTGTCACATATCAAACACAAACAGCTCGCTTCAGATTCGGCCTCCTGAATCCAACTCAGGTACTACTAGCTCAACTGAAACCCTAGAAAAATCTCAGCTTCCCTGTCCCCTCTCCAAGATTTTCCCGAGAGACAGAGAAAGAGAGAAATAGAAAGAGACACAGAGGCTCAGGAATTCGAATAGGAGAAAGTTAATATGAAGAGATCGCGTAAGAATGGAGATGGAGTTTTAGAGAGAGAGAGAGAAAGGAGTGAGAAGAGCAGCTAAGTAAGAGAGAGAAACAGAGTGGAGTGGAAAAGAGGTGTCTCAGAATTTAATATTATCTCTAAATTCGGACCGAATTATTACTTTCATCCTCGAACTATTAACAATATTAAAAATATTTATTTACTTGACTAATTGGGCTTAAATATACTCTCGAACTTGCAGCATGAATGAAATACATTCCTAAATTCTCATCAAATTTAGAAGTGTTTTCAACACTTCTTTCAATTTTTTATTAAGAGTTTTATGTTCCTACAAAACTTGAAACCACTTGCTATTATTATATGGGAGATCGAAGTTGTATCGAAAATATATCTAAGTTTAGTTAATCATGTAGATGAGTATTTTTAAGATTGTCATTAGTTCAAAAATGAAACTAAGTTTGTGTGTTCAATACTTCTACTATGATAAAATTTCTTTTTAATGTAGATGAGTATTTTTAATCACGTAGATGAATATTTTTAAGATTGTCATTAGTTCAAAAATGAAATTAAGTTTGTGTGTTCAATACTTCTACTATGATAAAATTTCTTTTTAATAGTAATATTTATGATAAATCTTGGAGCAATAGATTTGAGAATCGTAATTAGATTTCAAATTTAATATCTAACCACTACTATTTATTTTCTCAAAATACTAAAGTTGCATTTGAAACAATACAAGGTGAAAATTCTTTTGGCTAAAAATATTTTCAATTTTTGAATTATATTTGCTTCATAGTTTTTGCAATAAAATAAGTACTGTACTTTTTTGTCAAAGTAAGAAGAAAAAAAAATCGAGTATTGAAAA
This sequence comes from Solanum etuberosum, assembly GCA_029582245.1. NCBI lineage: Eukaryota > Viridiplantae > Streptophyta > Magnoliopsida > Solanales > Solanaceae > Solanum > Solanum etuberosum. The sequence goes on along the minus strand of JAJONR010006161.1, from coordinate 44,647 downwards.
ATAACTTTTTAAAAAAATGTGACTTTTTTTTTTTTTACAAAAAACATCATAAAAGAATAGAATGTATATTAACCTTATCTTTATTTTTGTGAATGAGAAAAATTATTTTTGATAAATTCTCGATGTAAAAGAAAAATATTCAATGTAGGATCATGAAAAAAAAAATAAGATACAAAATATATATATACCAATAAAAAGTGTAATACGTATCGAAGAATAAAAACTAGGCGATAATCAAAATTATTTTTCGCTCAAATTTGTTTCACCGAACTCTTGTACCAAAACTGTAGTAAAATAATGAAAGAATTAAAACGATAAATGATGGAAGTAATTATTACTAAGAAGCACGGAAATAAATTTTATAATTATGAAATAATTAAAGTTGGGATTCCATTGTGTGCTCCTTCTTTATTTCTTTATTGTTTCCGTTATCTAATAAACTTATTCCATTGTTGTTTATTTATTTATTACTTATTTATAGACTTATGAAGTGTAATATTTTCTTTGATATGGACAATCTAGAGCACCTTAGTACTTGAAAGTGACACACAAGTAAAATAATTTATTTCTCTTTGTTCATTTACTCTTTTTGGAATAATCACATAAATCTCCCCTAAAGTTTAAATATGTAATATTTGACTATGTGCTTCTATTTTGTATATATTCGAATTTTATTAAACAGTCTCATATCGTTGTTCATTCAACTTTTTCAAATAAATAAAGAAATAAAATGAAACTAAATATCGCAAATAAAACAAAATTATTACAAAATAAGTGAAAATTATTATTTGCCCAGCCATCAAAATCTAGAAAATTAATATATTTGGGCATAAAGAAATTTGCCTTTTGGTTTAATTATAATAATCCCACTTGTCGGGAATAATTGATAAACTAGTAGGGTCCTTTTTCTGTCTAACCTTGAGAATTAAGGCCCCTAAGATGCAAAAGAAAAAAAAGGCCTAAAAAAAAAAGAGGCAATTTCTCTTTAAGATATAATAGACTTTTTTTTTGTCAGTATACAATATATAAAAAATGACAAAAAAAATGCTTAAAATTTTAAGAAAAATATCTTGACAAAGGACATAATGGTGAATCTAAGGACACACACTTTTGTATTATTATCATTTTTTAATTAAATACGTGAAATAGACATGGTTCCTCCGTCTCAAGATACTTGTAATATTTTTATTTATATATATATTTTTTTAAATATTAATTAAAAGGAATTTATTTATTTTTATTTTTATTTATGTCTTAAGATATACTCAATTTCTCTTCAATGAATATTTACTTATTTATTTGACATAATTGAGGTATTTGTAATCTTCAAGAATAATTAATATTAAGAATAAAGTGGAAAAAATAAGTAACTAATTTTATCTTAAACTTTTAAAATGACAAATATTTCTAATAAAAACTATAAATATTTTGAGACAGAAAAAATATTTTAAAAATAAATTCAGCACAATATCAATATCTTAAGTCTTAAGTCTTAACATAATAGTTAATAATTTGATATAAATATTAAATTCGCGTAAGTTGTTTTAAATTTAGAGTGCTTGTTACACTTTCTCATTTCATTATAGTATCCTTGTGTCAAAATTACCCTTTAACTTTCATTTTAAGTCAACTTTATCCTCTATTACATTATTCAACCATTTATAACCTCGTTGAACCTAAACTTACCACTCATATTCCTCAATTGAATGACAAACCCCAAATCAAATAAAATTACTCAATTTCAATTAAAATTACATAATTTTCTCATTTAATCCAAATTCAACTCACTATACTAAATAAACTCATATCAAATTAAATCCCCAAATGCATATCTCCATTTTCCTTCAACTCCTTCATCCATTTCTATAACAAAACAAATCTAGTGTTCTTATGATAAATGAGACTTCAAATTCCCAGTGTTGTTTCAATCTATCTTTCAATTTGGATTTTATATCACACCAATGTTTCTTCATTTTCCATATGAGTTTCTCTTAAGTTGTTGTAGAAGTTATTATTGGTGGACTTGCTAACGCTATTTAAGAGAAATTGAAATGAAAAATGAAGAAACATCGGTGTAGTTTATATTCAACCCAATTTGAAAAAATAGATTGAAACATCACTATGGATTTGGAACCTAATTTCTCATAAGAACACTAAAACTTGTTTTGTTGTAAAAATGGATGAAAGTGATGAAGAAAATAGGAGATATAAGTTTGAAAATTTAGATTGTTGTGAGTTTGTTTAGTATAGTGGGTCGAGTTTGAGTTAAAAGAGGAAATTGGGTAATTTTAATTGAAATTTGATAATCCTACTTGATTTGGTTTTGTTCATTCAATTGAGGAGTACGAGTGATAAGTTTAGAGACGACGGAGTTATAAATGGTCGGATAGTATAACGGAGGGTAAAGCTAACTATTAAATGAAAGTTGAAGGGTAAGCTTGACCATTTCCTTAAATTTATTGAGAATATAAATTATTTCATCAGTTTTTTTATTTGTCCCTTTTAAGATGTCAAGAAATGTTTTTTCTATTTTACCTTCAATATTAATTATTTATTTTCTTAAACATTTATCAAGACTTATGACTATACATCAATTAATATGAGTATGACATTGTGCTAGAAAAATATTCATATTAATTATTGTTTCTTAAATGATGTCTAAAGTTCAAAACTTGACAAATAAAAATTAACGAATAAATATATTTAATGCTTTTGCTAGTTAGAAAATACCTTATTGGAAGGATCTTTTTTTTAAAAATAATAATTAAAATATCAGAAGAATCGTAATAATGACATGTCAATTGTTATTATGATTAAGACGTCGTGTTTAAAAAATAAGATGATTTTTTCTTGATGGTAATAAAATAATATCAAAATAATTCGTCTTAAAGTATCTCTTTTTAGAAAAAATAGAATAATCTTGACACTGAAATAGAATAAAAATAAACAGTAAAAACTTATCGAGTTCATATTTCATGGCAAATCATTGTCTTGAAAGCAACTCTGACTCGATTGGGATGCAAGCGTTATGGTGGATTGCTCAGCAAGATTCCATAGTCACTTTGAAACATGTGCCCTCGTAGATTTCGACTTGATTAAGATGCAAATCATTTTGATCGATCGCTCTCCAAGGTTCTACACTCACTTCGAAAATGTGTGCACTCCGTGATTGAAAGTTTGAAATTTGTACAACAAAAAATTACTTAGAAAACAATCAAAGAAGAACAACCTCAAAAAAAGAGAGAATTTTTCAATGTTTATTTTGTTCACAGGTACGTTTATATAGATCAAGGACATACGTTACAAAAAAAAAATTAATGGCAAAATAAATAAAAATTTAAATCAACAGATTAAATAAGTCAACACGGAGAATTGAAGAGACGGTTACAAAATGTAAATAAGATGTTATCAATAATTAATTCAGATGTTACACGACTTTGAATTATAGCAATGTATCCAGGCATGTTTTTGGAACAATGTATCTGAACACTTTCGGAAGGCTCAAAAATATTTTTTTATTGAAAAATCAGATTTGGATTATACCTTACGTACACAGGGTCAAAGAGACTCGTTTTGCCTTTTTTATTGCTTATAAGAAAATTTACAGTTCTTACCCTTCGAGTGCACATTAGAACCAACATAGACTAAATCATGAATTGAGATGATTTTGTCTCTGGTAATGTGACAAAAAATAGGTCATGAGTCTTGTATTTAGGGGTATAATAAACACCAAAAATCAAACTAATTTGATGCTTCGATTTTTTGATTTCGATTTAATTTTTCTAAAACTTTGATACTCAATTGTCAGTTCTATTCTCAATTTTAGGGTACCAGTTCTTGGGTTTAACCGAAATTGTATAACATAACTTCAAAAAAGTTAAAATACTACACTCGAAGCCCAAAATACTTTCAAATCAACTTACACCCAACCTAAGTCCATTCTCATTCATTTTCCTAATATATAGTAGAGCAAACAATATAAATACCGCTAGTTTAGGATCTAATTATGTGTCTTTACTTTAATTTTTGAAATTATATTTCGTACCACATTTACTTCGGTAATTACATATATCTGACACATTTAGATACATGTATCTTAGATACGTATGAATTATATTGACTTTCTAAAAAAATGTCATGAGCGTGTCACTCAAATTAAGCGTAATTTATTCAAATAGACATGGTATACATTAGTTCTCTCGTTCATTTCTCTCTACGTATCTGCATTTTCATAATGTATTTACAATGTATCTGATATCATAGATACATGTATCTAGTGTGATTCACATAGATACACTAACTCTCTCACACATGGATACACTAACTCTTTCGGAATGTATCTGACATAAAAAAAAAACTATTATTTACTATTTTTGATATATGTATTTGACTTAAAATCTGAAAAAGTGGTGTATCTAACTTGAAATCGGTACACAATCATTAATTAGTAAGATAATATGTAATTATTTCAAACTATGAAATGGATAAGTATTTATGTAACGACATATTTCGTCGTTACTGAAAATATCTCTGGTAAATGTATACGAATCTCATCTGTCGTAGGGTTAGAATCAATCTCTTGGTATGTGAGTGCATTAGTTATAAATTAAGGTTGTACAATTCCTCTATCACAAAGTTAAGTTGAAAGTGCTTTACTGATTTAGTGTCGGGCGAAAGTTTAAACTAAGATCAACTTCAAACGATCAAATCTCTCATCCTATAATGAGTTAGGTGTCTCGTGACCTATCAAATTAAAGTTCTATTAATCTCCTTTCCAACGCCATCAAGTTAACTTCATTTGGAGTTCGGAATAAAAAGTTATGACCGTTTTACTAGAGACTATCCATATCAGGTCGCTATAGCGGACCCGCTACAATGGGTTACGTGCAGTTAAATGCAATTTTCAGACCTAAAACGTTATTTTCTCCCAAAACATATTCAAGGCCAGGCTAGGGCAAAAGAGGGGCAATTTCTTCGGTTTTTCATTGATTTCCACCTTTAAGATAAGTTCTTTCATCAATCTAACATTTGTTTGATTCCTTAGTCCTTAGTAAATATAATTGTGGTCCTAAGAGATGGTTTGAATTCATTCTAAGGTGGGTAAAATCTGAATTTATGAGAATTTTAGGGTGTAAGACCTTGAGCTAATCTTAAGAATATTTAATCTCAATTTCTTTATCGTAATTCTCTAATGTAACCATGAAATTGGTAGTTTTACGTGAATTAAGGGTGGAAAAACCCTGGTGTGGGTGGAAAATTCATATGGTTGGCCTAGAGTTTGAGATTTTGATATGATCCGAAAATAATTGGGTCATTTATGATTGGTTTTATATTATACTATTATTTTAGACCAAGAACAAGCTAAAAATTCACAAAAAGAAATCAAAATTCGCGATCAGACTTCTGCAACAGTTGCTTTGAGCCTAGGTAGACTAGTTTTCTTAACTGAGTAGTTTAGACGTATTTTTCATTGCATGTTTTTTTATTGATTGATTGGAGATTTCATGCCTAGGCCTTCAGAAACGAAGTCTAGATGATTAAAGGTTGTTGTTTATTGCTGTTAAGGAGGGAAAAATAATGATTAGGGGGTGGTTCTCTAGTTCTTGATGATTAACATTGAGTTTTCTTGTTGGGGTGATTTGGTGGTAATTGTAAGGTAAGTGTTATGAAATTATTGAGTTATAATCATATCTAGAACTTGTAGTAATTAATGGAAACTCATCATATATACTCATAGTGGGGTTTAGTATTGGGTCATTGATATATTGGTATGATTGTTTTGTTCATTATATATATGTATGAATGTTTACCGCCTGTTGTATCACTTGTGAATGTATAATATGTATACCATATGGGAGCATATGTAATGACAACATGTTGACAATTTCATACAATGAATCAATTATGTGACATGTGGTTTCATGTGCTATTGTTTATTTTGTTTGTGATTGTGCATGATTATCTGTGTTAGATAGTTGGCTTGGGTACCATACTTGGTACAAGATATCCTCAAGATTAGCTCGGATACCACGTCTGATATATATTAATGGTTGGCTTGGGTACTACACTTGGTACATGGATATCTATATATGATTGGCTGGAGTACCACATATGTACACTAATTACGAATGACTCGCATACCACGCCCGGTACAAAATATCCTCACAATTGACTCAGATACCACACCTAGTATATACTAATGGTTAACTCGAGTACCTCACCTGGTACGGAGATATCCATATATTATTGGGTTGGATACCACACTGGTATACTAACAGTTTGACTTTGGGTTCCATGAGAGGACCAAATATCTGTCTATGATTCCACGAGTGAACCAATTTTACTTCTTCAAAATGTGATTGTTGCATGTTGGATCCTTGAGTTGTCCGGATTACTTGAAAGATGTGATGAATCAGATATGTTGATGTTGTTCTTGATTATTGTGCATATAGAGTGAGGACTAGGAGTCCGGGCTATATTATACTTGTGATTATAATTGTATGTTATTTATTTATTTATTTAACAACTCAGTTCTTAGGAGTTTATTTCCGCATAATTATTTTAACTATTGTATTGAATTTATGGGAACTCAATTCTTTAGTTGTCTAAACTGTTTTTACTATTAGGTTAAGTTTATTGGGACTCAATTCTTTAGTTATCTAGAATGTGTTTTTATTTATGATGATTTTGGTGTTATAAGTGGTGTTGATTTAGTTTGGTATGGATGAGTTGGTTTAAGATGTCAGTTTCATGTACTGTTCTAAAAGGGCCAGGAAGTTGGCATGAGAGATTGAGAGAGAGTAGCATGTTGGTTGATAGGGCTAGTAGTGACTTATATTCATGAATATTAATGTGGTGCAAGGATTTAACTATGATTTGACATTGTGGTGACATAACAAATAAGCTTGAGAAGACTTAGAATGACATAGCAGGTAGGCTTGGAAAGCCTCAAAATGACATAACAAGTAGGTTTGGGAAGCCTTAGAGTGGCAAGAGGGTTGAATGTGTAAATATTAGATTTGGCAGCGGAATGAGATAGGAGGCTTAGTTCAAAGTGTATTGGTTTATGGGTATGTAACTTTAAGGTTGGGATGGTGAGAGCATGTGGATAGAGACTTGGGGTAATGTAACTTTCATATTGCATGTTCCTTTCTGAATGTCTATTTTATATTGTGTTGTATACTCTGGTTGTAGGAATTCACTGATGTTTCATAGGTGAAGACGATGATGATCTCCGACAGCTTCTATTCCTTTTTCCTTATAATGAGAGTTATGTCTTATTTCTTTTATAAATTGTACTCTTAGAAGCTTTTGTACCTATTTAGACTAGTTCCTTAGGAGTTTTAGTATGTTTCCTTGTAAAATAACTTTGTAGGTTTGAATTAATTTATAGTGATTTCATAACCATTTAAGATGTTAGCTCATGATTCATTTATTTTTACACATGTTTTAATTCAAATTGGGTGGTAAGTGTTCTCCTATCCAAGTGTTAGAGTAGGTGTCTGCAGAGGCGTATTCAGGATTTCGAGATGATAGATGTACTATTACAAAAATGTTGATCTAAGATATAAATTTGATCGGTTCGACATTTAAGTTTGTATTACTAAAAAAGCGTTAAAATTTTAATATTATAGGTCCAAAATTAATTCTTATATATATATATATATTAAAAAATAATAATTAAAATATCAAAAGTGCTATCAATAACCACTTAGAGAGGTGTTATCTAGTTTTAGAAAGAAAAATAAAACAAGGTAAATATAAAATTCAAATTTCTAACCTCACACAGAGAGGTGCACCCAGTTATCATCGCATTATATGATACTCCAAGTGTGGGTTCACACATCTATATTTCAATAATTTTTAAAAATATAACACTATTATATATGATCTCGAGAGAAAAGCATGGATTCACGTGACCCAGTGACCCCATTGGATATGCCTCTGTGTCTACATGGTCTGATAGGTTGGATCATAACAATTTATGACAGGAAGACCAATAGAGTGATGCATATGCCGAAATTCAGAGCGGTGCATGTGGAATTATATGTTACTACCTACTTAATTACAACAAAGTGGAAAATAAAAATATTAGTTCCTTTGTTTCAATTTGTTTGATTTATTTTGATTTGATACAGAGTTTAAAAAAATATTTAAAATAAATAAATTGTGATCTAATATTAAAGATATGTCAAATGTATCAAAATACCTATTAATATTTTGATCTTAAACATGCCATGTATAAAGTTGAAAATTTAAAGAATTGATACAAAGGGAAAGTATCATTCATTTTTCAAATGGGTGAAAATCATTTTCACCTCCAAATTTGGTTTAAAAATTAAAATCTCCCCTCAATTATGAAAAATAGTCATTTTCCCTATTTATTTTGCGCAAAATCTATTTTATCCTTGTCATTTTTAATCCCCCATCTATGTTACATATTTTTATATTATATATGATATTTTCTTTTTCAACCTATGTATTTATAGATTTTAATTTTAGTTCATAAACATTTTAAATAGAATAATCCTTTTATAAGTTTGTTGCAAAATCTATTTTTTTTATGATTGTTTCTTTAATATTACATGCATTAAGTATCGCATATTGTATGTATCATGTGTCATGTATGTATACGTATTATGTGCATGCATATTTAAGATGCGTGCGTCTATTTGTTCAATTTTATACAAGTTTAACAGTGTACTTGTGCATATCCAAAGTTTGAGGGCTCATATGTCATCTAAAATCAAGTTCAAAAGACACGTTTATGTATTATGCCTATCTTATTCTCTATTATCTATATAGATAAACAAATTTTGATTGTCGTTAATGAAATATTTACTAAATTATAATTTAAAATCTTATTTACAGTATAAAAATAGATAATTTTTTAAAGAAATTATCATGAACTATATCTTATTTTTATCACATTATGGATTCCGTTAAAATTAATATATTTTTTTAAGTTTGTTCCATTATAGAACAATATTAGCTTATGTATTCAATCAATATATTCCACTTTTCTTTCAATTTTGGATGAAATTAATATGTTTATATGAAATTTGTTATATAGATTAAAAAAAATAAAAAATTATGATTTTAAAATAGTATATAAAAAGGGGGAAAATATTAAAATTGATAATGTAAGGGGTAGATTATACATTAAAAAAGGTCAATTAAGAAAAAGGGAGAGAACGACTATTTCTCATAGTTGAGGAGGAGTTCGATTTTTAAAGTAAAGTTGAGGGTGTAAATGATAATTCACCCTTTTTAAATAGATTGACTTTTTTTTTTTAATCATCATTTTAGCTTAAAAATCAAGTGCTTATAAGCACTTTTTAAATTTATTCAAACACTCAAAAAAGTGATTAAAAACTATTTTATCCTAAAAATACTTATAATTTATCCAAACACTCAAAAAGTGATTAAAAACTGTTATGGCCTAAAAAAAATACTTAAAATAAGCCAATTTAACAAATTCTAAAAAAAATAAGTCAAACAAATTGAAACGGAGGAAGTACTACTTTCAGATACTTCCTCCACGATCCCAATCATAAACTAATCAAGATTTTAAGCTTTATGAATTCACATAAAAAGTTGAGCAACTTTCACATATAGCAAACATAAAAATCATATTTGTATGTTATAGCTATAGTTTGCATAATTGCGCTTCATAGCAAATTTTATGTTTGCTATGGAGCTTTTGATTTGTATAGTTCGCTACATACATCCAATTTTATACAAATTGTTCAGTTTTGTATAAATTCATTTATACATTGTAATTTGTATAATAAGATTTGTATTTGTATAATTATAAGTGTATAGGACGAAAATATATGTATTTGTATTTGTATATACATTTTTCTCTCGCTTTATACAAACACAACACATTTTATACATTTGTATACCGAATGTGTAATTGTATACCGAAAATGGCTAATTGTATACCGAACCAGATGGCAAAAAATGGAATGTTTGCTACGAATTACAAATTAAATAAACTATGGCTATAGCATTTAATTTGAATTAATAGTTTGTTATTTCATACAATGTTCCCTAAAAAGTTTAAGAGCCCATTTGAATTGAATTAAAAAAAGGATAAATTACATATATACACACCTTTTGTTTTCATAATTCCTATTATTCCCTATCAGTTCTAAAATTCTTCAAAATCCCTTATTTTATTCCCAAACCCCCAAACGCTGGATACATTAATCCTAACTCCCAAAACCAACGTTATCCCTTCCTTATTTCACTCCACAAGTCTCTCCTTATTTTTAGTCACACAATCTTAATAGTTATTTTCTCATTCACGTTTGAAATTTAAAATTAATATCTTTTCACGTAGGTTAAGGATATTTTTAGACAAAAAAATTAAAAAAATAATATTTATAAATCTATTACCTGTTTTTAAAAATACTCCAAAATTTATAATTAAATAAAATAAGTGAACTTCCAAATTTAGACACTACAATGTAAATTAGAAAAAATGTTATAGTAGTAGTTATTATTTGGTAATAACTCACAAGTTTGATATTGGTAATGTCGTACCATAAAATGATGTTTTCTTGAGTTACAAAGCTTTTGTCCATCGTTAAAAAAATAAAATAAAATTTGGTAATAAATTTGTAAATTTTTCATAATTTGAGTTGGTTATGGACTTTAACAACAAATTCCTCATTAAAACTGATTAGGATTCTTGTATTATTATTTAATCTTCTCATTGTCTCCTAATAATATTAATTTCAATTTTACAAAAGTTTCTTACAGTCTAATATTTTCTTCTGTTTTCTGGTGTTTTTCATAATTATATTTCTATGTATCAATCACAAACAATCAGACAACTAACTTATACTTAATATCAGATACAAAATATAAATATAATCTGATACATACCCTTATTCTTGAACATTTTGATGCTTTTACAACAAATTAAATGTATAATGTATCATCTATAAAGTATAGTATTTCACAAACACAACAAGATACAAAAATAGTAATGTATCATGCTAGACATTTAGTCATGATACAATAATTTAAATTAATACTACATGTATATGATATATAATAAATATCACACAGTAATGTGTCAAACTCTAAGCAAACACTTTACGTGCAAAATTTACTTATTTAATGTATCTAATTAATAGGAATACAATACTTATCAATTTATACAAGATTCATAAATACTAATGTATCACGATTGATATAGTCATCTCGAAAATACAAATAAAAAATCGAATTAACTACATTTATCTGATACTTAATCACTACCACACAGTAATGTATCAATCTAAAAGCAAAACCTTATGGACAACCATTACTTTAATGTATCAAATAGGATTACAGTACTTAAAACTTCTTCAAACCCCTAACAATGATAATAACAAGACTAGCGAAGATATTCATGATGTATCTTCTCAAATTTTTTGATAATTTTGAATAAAGATTGAAAGTATCTTCAATGAACTAAGAGAAGAATTTTGAATCTCAAATTTTCAACAATTTTGAATCAAAATTGAAAGAATCTTCGATGAAGTTGAAGATTCACAAATAAAATCGTTTGTCCAACAACAATTTCATCAGTTTTGTATCCTTCATAACTCACCTCCCTACTCAAATTCCTGAATGTCTTAACAAAATCGATATATTCATCTTGTATCAACCACTTTGATCGAATATTTTGGATCTGTTACGATTTCTAATAGATGGAGGAGATGAAAATCTTGTATCAGCCACTTTGGTCGAACACTTTGGATATGTTACGATTTCTGATAGATGGAGAAGATGAAAATCTTGTTTCAACCACTTTAGTTGAATACCTTGAATCTGTTACGATTTCTGATAGATGGAGGATATGAAAATCTGGTATCAGCCACTTTGATCGAATACTTTGGATCTGTTACGATTTTTTATAGATGAAGGAGATGAAAATTTGAATTTTCAATTCTTTAAAGTTGTTACAGTTTGAATAGATTCATATCAATCTGTTTAGCGTGATTTTGGGGAATGAAATTAATTTTACGTTTAGGTTCCATATTAAGCGCAACTGACTAGGTTTGTAATGTATCATGGGTGATGTATCCGGATTAATCTTATGTATCCGGATGAATGATTCTTTAAGGGATTTTTGTAAATTAGAAAAGAGTAGGGATAAGATATATTTTAAATCTTACACTATGAGATTTATGTAAGTTATACTTAAAAAAGAAGTAGTGTTTAAGTCAAAAATAAAAGTCAAACTTAAATAACTTTTAAGTCAAAAAACTAAAAAGTTAGGGGGGGGGGGTTATTTTTAACTTATTTTAAGTTATTTTAAACTTATTTAAAGTTATTTTTAACATTCTCAAACACTTCCTAACTTATTTTAAGTCATTTTTATATTTGCAACACTTTCAGAAGTCATAAACTAACTTAAAAATAGATTTGACCAACTTTTAAGCCAATTTAAACACCCTCTAAGTCAAGTCATATATTGCGACTTGATGTGTAAATCTTCTTTTACACCATGCATATAACTCAAACTCAAAATATAAATTGACCTTTTAATCTTTTTGTAGAATTTCCTAGTAGGCCAGCATTCACATACACCACTTGGCCAAGTATTCATTTTTAGCTATTAAGTTGGGTACATCTCCCCTGATCCTTTTTTTGGTTAAAAAAGAATTATTGGAACAAAAGCAAGTGTTGTTTATGTGGAAGTATACTTCTTATAAATGCAACGTGAAACTTATGCCTAAAATAGAAAACTTTAGTAATGAAAACTACTTTCCCCAATCACTTTGATTGCCAAGTACTGAGGATTGATATAAATTCTGTAAAACAATGATCAAATTCCATTGATCATGAGATTATATAACTTTTTCGAAGATAAGTGATTTTTTTTGTGTTCGATTAGTACTGCGAATAGTATCCCAAGGACATTGAGGTATAATGTAGGCAAATATTATGACTCCAAATTTGGACCCATGTCCCAAACCAATGAAGAACCCCGACCCTCAACCCTACAAAGCCCAACCTAGGATCCAACCTGGAACACTTCCCCGACCTAAGACTTGTCCCTAACGCTAACCCAAGATTGAGATCAAGAACCTACCCCAACCCTCTAACTTTGACCCTAGGACCCGACCCCAACCCCAACCCCAACCCCAAGACCCAACCTTGAGATCTGGAGACTCTCGAACTGACCTTGACACCCAATCTTGAGTTCCTGACCTTGACCTCGACCCTAAGACCCAAACCTGATCACCGACCCCATGACTCGATCTAACCCAAATATATGGGGTGTGTATTATTTAGATTAAACCGAAAAATCAAACCAAATCGAACCGAATTCTAATTTGGATTGGATTTCTTATTTGGTTTTGAATTAATAATTTACTTCGTTTGATTTTTTGATTTGGTTTCGGATTTAGAAAAATAAAAATAAAAAACCAATTTTTTTTTATATATATATATTTTTTCCAAATTTCAAATATAACTTTGATTATGTTTCTAATTATTGATATAACGGAATAACTGAACAAAAAAAAATCAAACTGAAAAGAGAAAAACCAAACCAAATTTATTTTGGTTCGGATTGGGTTACACTTCTTCGAAACTTAAAATCGAAAAAACCAAACCAAATGCACACCCCTACCCCAATATATAATCATCCTAGCTGCCAAACTTTTTGCTGGAATATTTTCTCTGGGGAACAAAAATGTATAGAGTTCCATCTTAGTAAAAATTATAAATCAACTAAAATCATTGTTGGATAGAAGAATTATACAAGTTATATTGACTTTTAGCTGCACTTGTTATCAACATGTTGTTAGGAGAAAACAGAATACATAAGGTCCCATTGACAATCATTGTGAGTTTATTAGTACAAATTTAATTTCAATCTCTGATGAGTGTCAAACCTATAGCTATAACAATTATAGTAGAGGGAACTCCAAATTTGAGATGAGTCCAGAATGAGAGATTGTACCCCGAGGGTTGAGCGCGACGAGCTTGTTCACATACTATCAAGTTTGCTGCTGAGCCTAATAGTGAAAGGTTCCCAGCCACAGTACTAACCCAGGCTAAGATGAGCCATGCTTTCTTCTCACTTGCTGCAGATATTGCACCAGCTGATGCACCTACCCGAACTCCAAGCAATAAAACTATCACCAAATTGACAAATTTGTATTAGTTAAATCAATCAAGATGGTATACATTCTATGTATGATTAGTTTAAGACCATAAGATTCAAAAGTCTTCTTTATTTTCTTAAACTTTGTGTCAAGTCAAAACCAGACAAATAAATCAAAACGGAGAGAGTAGGAAGTACTAGTTGAGAGTGACAAACCAGTAGGCACATTAGAAGCCAAATTTGAGAGAACAAGTATGACAACAGCAAGAACTGCTACACCGCCAACATGGTCTATCTTGGCATATGGTTCCATAAAATCCCAGAAAGCACTTGGAATCCCTGTTCTGTTAAATCCATCTACTGTGATAAACATACCACAGAAGACTATCAACAGCGAATACGATACCTGTCAAGTTGAGACACCACAATGAACAAATTAAACTTTTTTCTCACTAAACTAATATAACGTAGCTGGTTGACCTGATTGTGTAAAAATTCTTTTTACATAGTCACTTCGTAGAAAAATACTATATAAATAGGTGAAAATGTGTTGAACTTGACATGACAACATGAAGAAATGTAAACACAAGGCTAAAGTACCTTTTCTAAGCACTCTCTAGCATCTTTGAAATCAAGAACCACAAGAGCAAGTGCTGCTGTGATAGCAGTCCATGACATACCAATTGTAACAAGATAAACACATATTTTCCATAACAATCTTCTCCATTTTTCAGAAAAGTTCTGCTTTTCCTCACAAGATGTGAAGTTTTGATCTTCACATTCATCGACAATCTTCAAAGACACATTCTTGTCCTTCATTTGTAGTGATCCATGATCATTTGCTGCTTCTCTCGTGGCATTAAAATTCCTAGAAGAATCAAACACCCCGTTTGGATCCTTCATGATTTCATTTCCACTAAACTGATCTTGAGAATGTAACGAATTAACAACATGTGACATCGTTGCTGGTGAAAAACGATGAGAGACTACTTCTTCATCCAAAACTAATTCTACTTCAGCATTCTGAACAGACAACACATTCCGATACATGCAAAGCAACAATACAGCATTAACAACAACTCCAACAAACATTGCAGGAAATATACCAAATAAAAACTTCCCGAACGTGATCTTGCTCAATATTGCTATAACTAAGTTCTGAGGATTCCCAATAGGAGTTGCTGAAGATCCAATATTTGCACTAGACGCGAGAGCTAAAAGGAACGGATGAGGTGGAAGATTTTGTTGCCTAGCAATTTTCAGCACAAACTCAGTTAACACAACACAACTAGTATCATTTGTGAAAAAAGCACTTAAAATTGCAGAAACCAAACAGATTCTACGGAGTAAATCCTTAGCTCCCCTGCTTTTCCAAGCCAATAATTTTCCCAAGTACTTAAACATGTCTGCTCTATCTAAGTAAATACTCACAACCATAGTTCCAAAAAGAAGTCCTAAAATTGGAAGATCGATAGCAGCATATGCTTCATCTGGTGTCAATACTCGAAATATTACGATTAGATTAGCACCAAGTAGTGATCCTGCAGTCCTTCCAATAGGCATAAATGGGACAGCAGGAAAAACTGCCAATATCCAAAATATTGCAAAGGCAATTGAACCAAGAATCACTCTCTCCGTCGATGCCATAGCCATAATCCTTCTTCAAGTTTTTTGTATGTTCACATTAGTAAACTGAATATACCTGAAATGTAAAAAGAGGCTAACAAACCTTAGATTTTTTGGTGCAAGGTGAACTAAGGAGGATAGACCTTACGTCCTTACCTATGATATGTGAAAGTATCGACCTTATTTCATAGAATCATTCGTTCTTATAAAAGCTACGTGTTATAGAAGTTATAGGTAAGTAGCTATCTAGCAAGTAATCTCGAATTTAAAGACTTTTCAGCACGTAAGTACATTTATTCACTAGGGACGTTGCTGGCTTGAATATTGGAATATTTTAGACAGCAACTTCTTGAAAAGGAAACTAAATAGGACAAATTGAAATACTCATACACAAACACACTTTTCCTTTGACTTCTCTACCTTAGATCGCAATTATAAAATTACATTGCTACGTCATTATTATATACTTTTTCTTGAATCGCCACTCATTCACCTGATTTGTATTTAATTTAACTCTTTCAACACTTATTTAATACGTACAATATATACTTCTAAAGAGTCAAACATGACCATGTCACTTTGTCCAAGGATCCTGTAATTCGTTGAATCATTTTTTTTCTACTATACTTTTTGGTCAGTCTACTTTTTTCTTGTCTTGTTTGCTTTATGGTTCAGAATCGTCAAAATTATTTATAATTAAACTAACATTGTCGTCTTGTGAAGCACTTATATGTTCTACGTTATGTTTCAACTTGACATAAATTGATTAAATTAGCTATAAACTTTTACAGTATAGCAACAACAATTTAAGAACCTTTATCAGATAAAATTTAGATTTCCAACTTGGTATATAACATAGTAGTAAATTTAATTCGAAAATATAATTTTAAAATTTAATATTACTAATTAAAAAACAACACGCACAGAGGTAAAATATACAAGCACAGTATAAATTAATGATCCACTTATAGATCGAACGTGTGTGCGTACACACTCACACATACATAACTTAATTAGCTAGGATGTATTTGTTTTATGACACTAGTTAACTTTACTTGTTTAATTTACTATTAAAGATGATATCTCTGCTGGCCACAGCCCACAAAGATCTGCATTAAGAAAATATTTTGTATATTTAGTTCAGTTTAGTTTTAGTTTAGGTTTATTCTGTAAAATAAAATTCAATAAAAAATAAATAGAAATAAGAATTCATTCGAAATACAAAATAAGAATAAGGAGTCTTTTATGTCGCGTTACCGAGGACCTCGTTTTTACCATCCAAACAGGCCGACCGTTCTAAGTTCCGGGATTGGATCGGATAGGACCAGATCCAATCGGATCTGATCATAGCTTCGAGTTCAGGTGCCGTACTGCGGCCGGACCGGAAAGGAGGGGGACAACGAACCTCCTGCCAAGAGGCCAAGGTATACATTCTTTTTCTTTTATTATATTTTAGAAGCTAAGGGCGCATTTGGCCATGCGATATGGTATCATGATATAGAATCATGATATGATATCATAATATGGAATTATGAAATGAAATTGAAGTTTTGTTTGGACATGCGATATGAAATTTTTGTATTGTATATTTTCTCATAAACATAAGAATCACATAAGTTGTAAAACTATTAAAATAGCCCCAATTTTTTATTTAATCTTACCAAATAAACAAAAATTTATAAAATCGCATAATAAATTATTACAAAGCTATTTGTTCTCCACTTAAGTAACTGTTTCATCTAACTTTAATTCAATAAAAAAATTGAACATAAATTGTAGTGTACTAGTCTTTAATATAATCCTCCCACATAGTACGGACAATTTCCTCACGCTGAACTTGCATTTCTCGATCATGTGACCGAGAAGACGAACCAACATTGTTACTTTGAGTTGTAATATATACAAAACAGTAGAAGTATGGAGTAAATGAAGAGAACAAATTTATTACTCAACAATCGGTTGGTGTGAGTTAAAGTGATTATATGTTGGTGAGAAAAATAAATTTTATGACGGTGAGAATAATAAATTTTAAAAAGTAATGATGTGATTATAAATTTTATTTACATATGAAATAAATGATTAATAGATATAAATGTGGGGTTGTTTTAACAAAATATAAACTTGTGGATCGATTTTTGTATTAAAAATATCTCAAATCATGATATGGAATTTCCATATCATGATTTTTGGAGAATATGGAATAAAGAGATGGAATCAGTGTAAAATCGCATGTCTAAACGCTGATTCCATCTCACGATTTCATATCGTGATATGGTATTGCATGGCCAAACACCTACTAAGTAAAATTTTCAAAATCTTTCATAAGCAGTTGACTTAAATCTGTCGGGGAGAAGAAATTTTCATTTTTAAAAAATATATCATTTCAGATTAAGAAAGTTTCTCTACGTCTATGATCTTCATTTGCTAAAAAATCTGTGTGAAATATATATATAGGTGAAAATTATTTACACCTATGAACTTTGGTTTAAAAATCAAACTCCACATTCAATTTTGAGAAACAATTATTCTCTCCCATTTATCCTATGCAAAGTCTATTCTACCCTTGTCATTTTTAAATCTTTGTATAATATATTTTTATTAAGTACATTAACTTTATAAGTAGAATAATTCTTTTATAAGTTTGTTGTAAAATTTAATGTTATTTCTTTATGTTGTTAGTTTGATATTACATATATTAAGTACGTATGTATGAATGTATAATGTATTATGTGCGTGCATATTTAATTTTGGCATAAAATCCGTTCGAGTGTATCTCATGTAATTAATTGTCATGTAGAACGTGTCTATTTACTTGTTCAACTTCATATATAAGTTTAAGTGTCTACTTGTACGCGCCTAAATTTGAAGGGCGTAGATGATAGCTGAAGCCAAGTTAAAAGGAGAAATTTATGTAATTATGCGTACCTCTTATTCTCTACTATTATCTATGTAGATAAATGAATTCTGATTGTCATGAAATATTTTCTAAATTATAATTTATAATCTATTTACAATATAAATAGATAATCTTTCAAAAAAATTGATACGAAATTTATCTTTATTTTTGTTAATTATTTTTTGTTACTTGCATCATATTGTAGATTCTGCTAAAACTAATAACATTATTTTTTAATTCTTTTCATCTGTTTCATTATAGAATGACATTAAATTATATATTCAATCAATATTTTCTATTTTATTTTTTTTTGGATGAAATTCATATTTTTATAGAAAATTTGTTATATAGATTAACATATAAAATATTATGATTTTTAAAAAAGTATTAAAAAAATAAAGATTGATAATGTAAGGGTAGAATAGACATTTAAAAAAGTCAATTAGGAAAATGGGGAGAATAATTATTTCTCAAAGTTAAGGGGGAGTTTGATTTTTAAAATAAAGTTCAAGAGTAAAAATGATTTTCATATATATATATATACACACTATTTTCTGTCTTTAATTATTATTATTATTATTATTATTATTATTTTAACTCCTCTCTAATAGCTCCATATTTTTTTTGTTCTTTTAATAATTTGAACTCATAATTTTAGATTGACAGTACAGGGTGTTTACTTTTCCTCTAATCAGTATGTGCCGTTGGAACTTATTCTTATGTGTTACTTTATATATGATATCCAAATCAAAGAAAATGGTTAAAGAAAGTTATCTAAAAGTGAGCTCAAAATATTTTGTGATTGGTAAGCGCAATTGGCACAATTTGCTACTTCGATTACAACGACAACTAGCATGCCTAAGCAATGACTTTTTTTTTTCTTTTTCTATTTCCTTCTAGAAAAGTCTGGGTTATAATAGTCTATTTTATTGGGCAAAGAAAAATATATTATTTATATGCCTATTAGTATTTGTCATTTATTTATAAAAAATTAATTAATTTAAATTCATATAGTGAATTTAAATATCGTGTTCACACCGCGTATAGTGAAGCAAGGAATATGCTTGCCCTCCTCTTTTCTTATTTGTTCTTCACAGTTTATCGCCTGTCTCCCATTTGTATTCCTACTACACCAGTCATCTAATTTTAACTATATTAGTTTGTTAAGTTATTTTTATTAAATAAAAATAAATTAATATTTTAAATCTTAAAATGTAATACTAGTAACCATTTTTGGGACAATTTTTAAAACTAAAACATTAAAAATGAGATCAGGGTAGAAGTGAGATATTAAATATAATATACATATTTTTTTTAATCCCTTTCTCAAAAATTACAACTTTTTGGTTACTCGGTGACTCGAACTCATAATTTTAAAGTTGAAATTGAATGGTGCTGCAACTTTCTCTTATTTCAAGACTTTTTTAAATTTTCTATTTGATATTTGAAACCCACTAAATTTGAATCGCGCTTAAGTGAGTGATGCAGGCAATATGATTTTTTCCTTACTAAAAGCTCAAATTCAAAAACTTTGATATCAAATGAAAAAGTCTTACTACTCCACCACAACACAGGAACACGTTGTTTTTCCTCTTTTCTGTTTCCTCCCGGTCCTGGGCCCCACACGTCTTTCATTCAAACACATCATATACCACTCATATGACTCCACGTGTCCTACCTTCCTCGGTTGCCTAACCCCCCGGTTTCTTTCAACTCTTCTCGGCTAAGGAAAGCCCATTGTCTTGCCTAATCCGCTAATTCCTCATTTTTCTTCTTTTCTTTTCGACATGGACTAATATGCCCTTCCTGAACTCTCTCATTTTAAACGGACCAAGCACCAACATCTAGAAAAAGCCCAAGGTCATAATGGAACTTAAAACAACCAAAACCAGTTAAATACTCACTACAACTTTTATAGGCCGTCACAAACCAGCCATTGTTACACTTCTGAGGGGGGAAAAAAATGGGATCGCGATTCGAGGTGGAGGTGAAGATCTCATCAGCTAAGGATTTGAAGAACGTCAATTGGCGTTATGGCCGTCTTAAGCCATATGCTGTTGTTTGGGTTGACCCGAAAGGGAAATGCTCCACCAAAGTCGATGATAATGGCGATACTTCTCCTTCTTGGAATGAGAAACTTGTGATTCCTTTGTATGCTCCGATCGAAGAGTCTACTTTGTATATCGATGTTGTTCACGCTAATGCAACGGAGGGAACAAAGCCTCTGATTGGTTCAGCTAAGCTTCCGCTCCGTGAGGTTGTTGATAGCGTCGGAATCGGTAATTTGACGGAGAGGTCGCTTGATTTGAAGCGTCCTTCTGGTCGCCCGCATGGAAAGGTGAAAATTGAGGTTACTGTTCGTGATCCGTGCTATCGTGCGCCGGATCCGTATTATGCACCTCCTTACGGTGTACCTCCACCAGCTGGATCAAGGGATTACCCTGCTCCGCCACAGCCTTACGGCGGATCATACGGTGCTCCTGCCCCTGCTCCTGGTGCTGCTCCTTCCCCTTACGGTGCTCCTGCCCCTGCTCCTTCTCCCTATGCTGCTCCGCCGGCGGGTTACCCGTACAACGCCGCTCCGGCTCCAGGTCCAGCTCCGGGTTATGGTCAACAACCAGGTTATGGCGGAGCTCCTGCTCCGGGTTATGGTCAACAACCAAGTTACGGTGCTCCTCCTGCACCGTACGGGCAGCAGCCTGGTTACCCGCAGCAGGGAAGTTACGGATCGCAGGGTAGTTACGGGCAGCCGGGAAGCTACGGGGCGCAGCCTCAGGGTAGTTACGGATCGCAGAAAGCAGGGTATGGTTACGAGGAGAAGAAGAAGAGCAAGTTCGGAGGAATGGGGCTGGGAGCGGGATTAGCTATTGGTGCGGTTGCAGGTGCACTGGGTGGATTAGCCATATCTGAAGGTATTGATCACATAGAAGATAACATAGCCGAGAAGGCGGCGGAGAAGGTTGAGGATGATCTCGATGATGGTGATTATGACGACGATGATTACTAGATCACTTACCTAACTTGCATTCGCATTTTCTATAAAATCTTCGCGTCATTTTTACGCCTTGGTAAAGATTTAAAAAAACAAGCTACTTCAGTGTCAAAGCAAAAACTTGTAAACTTTATGCTTTTAGTTTTAACTGTTGTTCGATGTAATTTTTTTTTTTTTTGGAGTACTGATCAGATAACATGTAATGGATGCACGTTTTTGCTGTAATTTCATCCAAAATTTCATGCTCTAGACATTCCTAGTTCAGCAATGTCTACTGCTTCAATAATGCTATTCAAAGTTAGTAGCATTCATATCTAAGGAATTCTTTGGTTCGGGATTGATTGGTAAGTGCTACAAGATCTCGTGCATTGGAACCATGGTTATGAGCCCGAATTCGTTAAGATGGAACCATTTCTTTTCCAAGTGAAATCCCTACTATATATGAAAGAGTGAAAAAGTGCTTTCGTTATTGTAGAATAAGAAGCCATATACATCACATAGGCTGGATCAAGTAAGTTCCAACAAGCTACTGCTACATCCATTTCATTAGGAATTGATGATCTTTTAAGTTTTAACAATACCCTTTAAAGGATGGCTACTTGAAGATGTTGAACAACGAAGTTTGATTTCGAAAAAACATCATCATTATAGGAATGTACACGCGGTAAAAGATTTTGTCAATCCATTGAAATACGGTATGTTACAAGTGAATATTTGCGCCAAGAAATGAATATATAAACATACCATATGACTCACTTTGAAGAGTGTACTTCATAAACTTAGGTATACTAATTATCTCTCTTACCTAACTTAATAATACTATATATTTTGCTCTTTTACTCTGCTTCAATCGTCAATCGAATGGAGTTAGAAACTAGGACTTTAAAGAGCTTGAGAAAAGTAGATAAAATAGAAGTAACTTAACAACTTATGACGAGATCAATAGGCAATAGCCTTTGTAACCATTGAACTTAAGAACTCAATTTGATCACGCGATGATGCGCGCCTCATTGAGGTGTATGTAATTAACCATAACGCTAACACATGACTAAAACCTTCGTTTAGCCATGAAAATAGCGGAAGAGATTTTTTTTTTTGTTTGCATGAAATGATTGACTTATTAATTACGATTCAATTTTTTAAATACTCCTAGATGAACTTATTTAATATTGAACTCGAATTGACAAAAGCATTCAAAGTTTGCCGTATGTTCTGTCATCATCCCTTCCGTGTCTCAACCAATACATCTTTTTTTTTGTTGAAATATCTTTCTTTTGGCTTTTAAAATAATTTTGATATGTGATAGCTACTCATGTGCATTGGTGCCAAGACTTGATAATTACTTCTTAAGAATATGTCACTATATAATCTGTAAAATTAGGTCTTAGGCCTAACTCACACCCCAAAAATCAGCTCAAAGGGAGGAGGATTGCCCAAGCCTTATACGGAGTTCACCCATCTCATTAACCACCAACGTGAGACTTTTGTTATTCTTTAACAGAATCACTATCCCACTTAATTAAAAAATATATACTCAATAATGTTGTTAACATGGCTCCATTGTCGTCGCACTTAATAATAATCTTCAAACATGATGAGTATATATATTATTATTGTGGTTGATATTGAAGCTAGTTGCCTTGTAAGATTTATCAGAGTAAATGTAGGGAAGTTTGTGGGCAATGGTTAATCCCTTGCAGTGTAAGTCCCCTAATAACATCTTAAACGTACAGATAAATATTCTCTTGTCTTCAATGCTAAAAATAAACAATAAAAAAAAGCATATAGTATATGACTTAGCATTTATTTAATTATTATAAGAGGTGTTTCAAACGTGTACTCTGCTCTCTCCTTCACCTTTTGGAATTATCTCTTTTATTTAAAGTGCTGTTTCCTCTCTCATATTTGAATAGTTACTTGTAAAATCACCTTTTTTGAGTTTTCTATCTGCAGGACTAAGAAGAAGAATGAAGACAAAATTTCGTCCAGTATTGAGAAAATATATTGCATGGAATGGTAAGTTTCCTATATATGTTTCAGTTTAATAATTACTTGATTTTTTTTATTCATAAATATAATTTTAGAGGCATATGTTTATTTTAGGTATAATATACGATAGGACGCCACATAAGACGTGAATTATGTATCTATTTGTGCATATCTAAAAGTGAAGGGCATAAATGCATGTCGACTGAGACCAAGTTAAAGAACCTGTTTATGTATTATGTCTTTTATCTTATTTAATAGTCCTAAAAAAATGTTGGATAAATCTGACGGTAAAGGATCAAATATATCCATGTACTATTAGAAAAAGTTTAAATATAGTCTCATTATAATTTAGGTCCAAATATACCCGAGTTATACACAAGAGAAGCACGTTTTTTGGCATGTTACAAGTTGGGCCAAAAGTGTCAAAATAATATAGTAGCCAACAAATCATACGATTATATTTACTTTCTGGTCCCCTGGGACTATATAATATGTCCAAAAGCACGTGGTTTGTGTAATATAGTACAAATATACAATCATCAAAATATGGAATTGGATTGGGTTGTTGGGGATTTTTCTGTGTTCTTAACTCATTATTAGGTTATTTCATCCCCAAATTATTTTGAATTTGATTCTCCCTTGGATAGTGGTTTAAGATGTCTCAATTGGAGTCCTATTGTCATGTGCTTAGATCTTAGTAATCTCATGTCTAATGGTATCCTATTGTTTGTTTGTTTTTGGATTTTCCACTCTATATTGGAGTCCGACTAAATTCAGATTCATATCGTGAAGTCCCACATTAAAATTCATGGAATAAAACACATTTGAAACTCTTAATTATTGATAAGATACATATAGATATAATTAGTATTATATGATACAAATGTATGTTTAATAAGATGGTTTTCCCATATTTGTTAGCAGTTATATTTATGGGCTTTGTTGGATATGACTCAAAAAATCTTTTTTTTGTTTACCTGCAGAGGCCCAAGATACTAAACCGGCCCACATGGAAATGGACCTCCGAGAGGAATATGCCCATGCTTTTCGAACCGAATCCTACACCGACTTCTGGACACGTGTCCTTGCTTTATCCGAAAAGATTCCTTCTCCGACCAAAATTGTGGGCTCCACTTCAGCTGCTCGGCTTACCTCTTATCGCCTTTTCGCGGAGCATCTTTTGGATCCGGATCAACCCACTGTGACTCGAATTCTCGGTTTGATCCAAACCCATCAAGATACCCACTCTCTACTATCTGAATACTTCACCCAAACTGCTGAAGCTTCTTTACTTTGTAGTCTATTATTAAAAGACGTGCAACGTACGCGGTCTAGATATAAATCACTTAAATCCGCTTTAGACACCCTCCAAAAGACACCATACTCACCTAAAAAACACATGCCCAAAATCCTAACCCGATTAACTAAATTCTGCAACTCACTTAACCCGCTTGTTTCATCAACATCTTCTCCGCTCCGATTTAAAACCGTTCAAGCCAACTGCTCGCAATTACTAAAACGTATCGAGCTTAAGCGCGATAAGACCAAAGCAAAACTCCGATTAATAAATAAATTCAAACGTGGCTCAGCCATATTTGTCATGGCTTTAACAATCTCGCTTACAGTGATTGTAGCGACTCATGCACTAGCCTTGCTAGTTGCGGCTCCAACAGTAATGATGGCTTCATTAATGTCGACTAAGAAGCTGGCTAGCTGGTCGGCTCAGCTGGACATAGCCGCGAAAGGTACGTACATATTGATTAGAGACTTGGACACTATAAGTCGACTAGTGGGTCGGCTAAATGATGAGTTAGAAGACTTGCAAGCCATAGTTCGGTTTTGGCTTGAGAGAGGTGGAGACCCGCTTCAGCTTGAGCTACAAGCCAGCGGAGAAGTGGCGCGCCAGCTTAAAAAGAATTATGCAAACTTTGTGGAGCAATTGGATGAATTAGAAGAACATTTGTACTTGTGTTTCATGACAATTAATAGGGCTCGAAATCTTGTTATTACTGAAATTATGAATTCGAGTCCATATTTGTTAACTAAAATTAAAGAATAGTGGTGGAGATTGAATCAATTGTTTAAAGCATAAAACATAAATGGTGTCGTATGTGGCATCTTACGTGTATTATGATATGTGTGTCTATTTGTTCAACTTTGTACAAATTTAAATCTCTACTTGTGTAGACGGGATGACATAGCTGTTATTTTAATTTTATATATATGTAGTTTTCATTTAAGAAACAGGATAGCAAACTGTTGCTTGAATATTTCTTTTTTTAATTCAAAGAATATTAAAAACAAAAAAAAAAAAAGATTTCTCTTTAAGGAAAGAAAACAATTTTTTTATATATATATTTCTTTATTTAATGATGTGAGCTTTTATGGGCAAGAAAATGGTGGATGTGGAAATTTATGATCACACCAAACGTAGCAAATATTAACATAGTGAAAAAAAACTTTCACATAATTAGGTTTGTCAGAATTTAGTTGGGGGTAGCTATGTGATTAATGTGTTTGATCACTTTATTTTCGCATTATAATTGAATAGCCGACATTTTTGTTATTGATTAAATTAGTGATTTCTTCAATTTCAAATTCAATTAATCCATACTTCCCTCCGGTCCATTTTAGTTATCGTTGCTATTTTTTAATTAGTCATAATACATAAATATGCCTTTTAATTTGACTTTAGTTGATATCTTTGTCTTCAACTTTTGGTGTGTACAAGTAAACACTTAAATTTGTATAAAATTAAACAAGTAAACATATGTGTCCTATTTGGCCTAATACACGTAGGACACAAAATTGTCATATAGGACGCCATGTATAATGAATATGTCTATTTGTTCAATTTTATACAAATTCAAATGTCTACTTGTACACACCCTAAATTAAATGTCATAGTTACCAGCTAAAGCCAAGTTAAATATCATATTTATGTATTGTGCCTTTTAATTATCGTATCTATTAAAAATAATTGATTTCAAATAATTTTCATTTCATTAATTCAAGATATAATTAATTTTTTGTTTTTATCTTTACTCTACTTATAGAATTTATTGTTGCTATTGTTCCACCTTTTATCTTTACTTAAAATAAATATGGAGAGACTTACTATAATAAAAAAAACATAATAATCATTACTTAAAATCAAAGAGTAAATAAAGATACTTAAATTAAATTAATTTTTTTCATTAAATTTGTAGGAGTGTAAAAGAAAAAAACATACCTAGTAAAATAAATATGACCTTTGAAAAAGTAAGATAACTTGTATCCTGATTGTCTTTTGTCTTGTTGACTAATTTACATACTTAATCGTATAGTCTTTATCAAAGATGACTCAATTTTATTTGTTTTTTTTACCCTATGAATTATATTTTCAGTTAAATCTAAAGTTACCGTAAAAGGCTATTTGGTTTTTATGCTAAATTGCTAATTATATGGGATGACTCAATTTTATTTGTTTTTTTACCCTATGAATTATATTTTCAGTTAGAATTAAAGTTACCGTAAAAGGCTATTTGGTTTTTATGCTAAATTGCTAATTATATGGAAATTTATTATAAGTAGGAAAATATTATTCTTGGAGTCTTTCCGGTGAAACCAAATCAAACTATATCAGTATATTACATGGCAAGCCTCGTGAGACTAATCCTTTCCCTCTTAGCATTGCCAATTAAGATTCACTATAAAAAAACTAGACCTTTAGCGGCGATAAAAGTAGCCACAAAATCTCAAAATATTGTCACCAAAGGTTTTCACTGATTTTTAATATTAAATTATAAGAAAATCGACGTCCATCCATTAATTTAATTTAAAAAAAAATTTCTTAAAATAATTTCTACACATTTTTATGCAAAAATAACCAATGAATGTACATTGATTTTCTGTACAAATTAAGAATACAATCCAACAGACTCAGTCAGGTTTCAACATTTTTTAAATAGTATTATTAGCAAGAGTTTTTTTTTGTTTTTTTATATCTAAGTTGAATTGTATTCTTTTTTCTCGTATTGGAGCTGAGTTAAAAATAGAAAATAAACATTTAAGTTATACCCAAACAATGACCTAATGAAATAAATAAAATACATAGCGTTTATTTAATTGTATGTTTCATACTTTTTTATGTTTATCAACGCAGGCTGAATAGTTTATACTAGGTAGGCGTTTGGTCATGCGATATGAAATCATGAGATGAAATTAGGACATGCGATTTCATGTTGATTTCATCTCATATCATGAGATGAAATTTCAAATTCTCCAAAAATCATGATTTGGGAATTTCAAATCATGATTTGAGATTTTTCAAGTATAAAAATTGACCCACAAGTATATATTTTGTAAAAACAACCTCATATATATATCTACTAACCATTTATTTCATATGTAAATAAAATTTATAATTCATATCATTGCTTTTTAAACCATTTATATCTCATATAATGATTATTTACACTAACATAAACTTTATTATTACTTCGGATGATTTCTAGTACTCTATTATTTATATTCACCAAATCCATTATTTTTATCAAGTATATTTACGAACCAAATTGTCCAACAAATAGCTGCTCAAAGTAACAATGTTGTTACGTCTTCTAAGTCACATGAACGAGAAATGCAAGTTCAATGTGAGAAGATTGTTTGTACTATGTGAGAGGATTATATTAAAGACTAGTACACCACAAGTAATATTTAATTTTATTTTTTATTGAAAAACTTAATCAATAAATATTACGTATATATTTATTTTTTAAATACCTTTGTGATAGAGTATAGTGTATTATGCTATATTATAAACTTGTACTTATTTGGTAAGATTGTATAAAGAATTGAGACAATTTTAATAGTTTTACAACTTATGAGATTTTTATGTTTATTAGAAAATATACAACATAAAAAGTTCAAACCGCATGTCCAAACAAAACTTCAACTTCATATCATGATTTCATATCGCATGACCAAACTTCAACTTTATCTCATAATTTCATATCATGATATCAAATGATATCATTATAAAGTTAAACTAAAATAAGGTTTAGATGGAGGTCTAAATAAAAATTGAGATTAATTTAAACTTAAAAAGGTTGTCTATACTCTATATATTTTTAGATTTAACTTTTCGATTTGATATGAATTATGATCACACCTACCCATTATTACACCACCTTTCTGGTTGACGAACGGTCTACATATGATATTTTCTAATAAACGCCTCCACATGACACCATAACCATAAACTTTATTAATTATCCAAGAATAAAAGAAGGCCCAGGGGGGCAGATGGGTTGGGGGATCAATTGGTATTATTATTGTAAGGTCTGAATCGAAATAACGTGTGAAAAAGGAAAAGTGATTGAAATAATGCATATAAAAAAAAAGTTGAGAAAAATTACATATAACGTATTAAATTAGTATGATATATTATAAGTTTTAATAGCGGGTCAGCTATAACGATTGTTATAGCCAATGTTAGAAATGATATACCTTCATAAAAGATTGTGTAAAATTTCATTTTGAATCAAAGTGAATATTGATTTTTCTCCTCATAATTCAATTCTAAAAATCTTAAATTTGGGAAAATCTTAAAACTGGCCATTGACTATATAGAGAGTGCTTGATCACATTAAAACGCCAAACTGGACAGGTTTAAAGACCTTTCAATGTCATTATTATTATTTATATGTGTTGTACAATAATATATATTGTTGAATATTAATTAAATCAACAGGAAAAAGTTAAAATATACAGTAGCTTGAACAATTAATTAATTATGACGGCTAGTTTCCTCAACTTCCTATTTTCAACTTCTACTGGCCAGTGTTCAATTATTCATTGAACCATTTTCATGTGATTAATTAGAATGCATGATCATAGTGTAAAGGATTCGTACACTTTGAATTTAATTTACTCATAATTACTTTTTATAGGTAAACTTGGGAGCTCAATTTAAAGTTGAAGACTTTACAATGACCACTTTTAGGCAGTATTTTAATTAATTAGTCAAATAATTGTTCAATTTTAATATTTACATTTCTATTTTTCAAAGTGTTCGTAGTCTATGATATAAGTTCATTATATGAATAGGCCAATTTTTTATAACCTTCCAAATGAAATAAATTTTATGTGTTAACAAGAAGAAATGACAGAACGCTATGAAAATAACGTGTATCTAAAAAAATTAGAGAATTGATGCACTTGAATATTTTTGGTTTAATTTCCATAAAATTTTGTTATGATAAATTGATAATAACTTGATGAGCAAATAATAATTAATATTATCCACAAAAAATATCATTTTATTTACAATTACTCTTAATGAGTTTCCATACATTAAAAACAATAAATAATAACATTTTCTAAGAAAAGCAGCTTCACAAATTTAAAAAAAAATACCGAAAAAGAAAATAAAAAGAGATGATAAAAACTTTTTTAAAAAGTGATTATATTTGGTATATCTGGATATGATCCCAAGACATAGCTGAACAAATTAAAGGTGCATGCTGCTTGTTACCATTGCACCAAAGTTATTCTCTCTTATTCATTGGGACCTCACATGTACATATTTAAGTTGGCAAAATAAAAAATGCACCATGTCGGAAGGAGTACATGAGTTCACGTGAATTCATTTTCTTTAGATAAATTCACCTATGATTACGAGATTAGTATAATCAGGTAATTAATCAAGTAGTTCATATACATGATAAATGAGCATTTCAGTCCCAGTGTGCTTATCCATCAACGTTAAAAGAGAAAAATAACAAGATAGTAAGTTCATAGTAAGAATTAAATTGTCACTTAGTGCAATCCAAAAGCAAACACGGAACACCTTATTAAGTAATTAGAATCTGAGCTAAGAGAAGATCGGTTCACTCAAAGTTACACTATTAGTCAGTGCATATATAAAACTTCAATTCAATTAAAAAGAAGACAAATTGAACAAATTTAAGTTACATACATCATTAGTGTATCCTGAATCGATTTCAATTTTCAATGATGGAACTAATATATAATTAGGTATATATTTGGAAAACAAGGCACGTCTTTGCACTTAACTACTCAAAATCTTATGCAACATAACATGAGATTACCAAAGACACATTACTCGACACATTAAATGGTTTATATTACATCCTTTGACGAGAAAACCAATGCCCTACTGTTATGAACGGACCAGGATCAGTAAGGGCCAAAGCAATCCAATATCGAATTAAGAAATTATAATTAGTATACGAGTTGATAAGTAAGATTTATGAGAACAAATTAGTGTTGGGCTTTAAAGGTGTGAACATGAAATAGAGGGTTGTGACTCTTCTAAAGGGTTGTGACTTTGCTAAAGGATTGTGACCGTTTGAAAGGTTGTGCCTTTTCCAAAGTGTTGTGACCTTTCTGAAAGATAGTCTTTTTTCCAAAGAGTTGTGACCTTTACCCTTTTTTGGCTATAAATAGAGAGGTTTTCTCTCATTTTTCTGAATTGAATTTTTCCCTTCTTCTGCATACATTTCTTACAAAACAAAATCGATCGATCGTGTCAGTGTGTGTGATTCGTTGAAATTATTGAAGTTTGAGGTACCGCTACTTCTTTAGTGGTTAATTTATTTTATCTTGGGAGGAATTAATCTACAACCTCATGTATACTTGAGGGGATTAAATTTCTTAAGGACACACCGTGAGTTCTGTGGACTTGGATAGTTCTTTTCTTTTTTCTTTTCTTCTTAATTGTTTCTGGTTTGCTAATCTTAATACAGGAGACAACAAGCTTAAGAAATTTAAATTTATGGTATTTTCTGTGGTAAGGAAATTACTTTTATTTTCTGTGTTCTTTTTGTTGGAAAAAAAAAGAAGAAAAAAAGAATTATTTTATGATATGATAAAAGAGATTTGGGATGAATTAGTACTACTTTAATATGTTTGAGTATATTTTCTGTAGTAAGTTTTTCTTGGATGGGGAAGATTATTTTTATTTTCTTCCCAAGTGCATTCAAGCATTGTACCCCTTCAAGTTTCTTTTCAATGAGAAAAGTTATTTTATGCATAAAGGCTAAGATGTGCACTTTAATGATTTTTCTTATATTCTTGGTTTTATATAACTATGAGAAGAAGTAAATGAACAGATATTGTATCCTAACAATATTTGAACATGAGTTTAGTTTCTCGTTGAAATTCAATGTCTTCTAAGGAAAATTGGAATATGATGGAAACTGGAAAGAAAGAAAAAATTAGCAAGAAAAGTGACTTGCATGGAATCATTGCTGACAGATAGAATATGATTCAATGGGAGTAAAAATCAAGTTCTAACTTTATTTTCCTTGATTATTTTTTTCTTCTATCCTTTATAAGTTATGAGATTTATTTCATAAATGTCAGGATAGATTGTCATTATGTGATGATCTCAAAATATATCATTATTATTATTAATATGTATTCTATTTAGAGGAGGAAAAAAAACTTTTGTAGTTTTCTACTCCATGTGAAATTTGATTGTGTCTGACTTTTGGAAACTAAAATCTTCTGGGTTTTTTTTACTCCTTTGGTTTGAAGAATATACGAACTTCATGAACAAATCAGATTGTGCATTGGTTTGAAGAATATAAAAACGTCACCAATTTGTTAATTACTCTGTTTGAATGAATATTCTGACTTGAAGAGTACAAAATCTTCGTCAGGAATATTAAGGCTAAATGATTTGAAAAAGATAAAATCTTCATTTTTAGCTAGAAACAGTGTTGTATTTGAGGTTTCTGGAGATTAAAACATTTTTGATTTACTACTCTGTCTGAATGTGAAACTGATTCGGAGGATATAAAAACTTCATCAGAATTCAAGGTTCATTCGGTTAACGATCAGAAGAATATAAAAACTTCATCGTTAAACTAGAAACAAGTTGTATAAAGATTGAATCTTTATTGTTAGTATTCTAAATACTAAGTGGTCTGTCTAATTGTGACAGAAAGGGAAAAAAACACTGGTGACATAAAATTGGTGATTTTTGTGCCTGCAATGGGTGTTTCTATGGATTAAATCTCCAAAAGAAGGCTTCGTGTTGCCAATGTGTATTTTGATGGTATACAATTTGAAAGCATGAGAAAAAATATGTGAAAAATAATTTCAAATACTTGAAAAATAGTTTTGAGAACATATTTAAAATGTGGGGGGTTCTTTACTTGTGATAAAGATAAAATTAGACTTACTATCTAATTTAAATTTGAAAGTACAAGATATGAAATTTAATGACATTCTTGTATTATGTTAGACCCACAAAATTCTTGGAGTATATTTTATATTGTGGTCGTTAAGTCTCTCTTTACTAGTATATGATATGACTAGTATAAAACCACAAAATTATATTACTCGTTCAAAAGAATTGTATTTTGTGATGAAAAAGTGTCACTTAAATGTTGTGATTTTTCATGAAAAGACATGTCTATTAAAATAAATTTATTTGTATCGACATGAACATTAGTGAAAAGTGATCTGTTATGTTTGTGTTGTAAAATAAATATTTGGGTCATATTGCCCTTATTGGACCGATGAGACAATGGTCATGGGTAATTCTATAACAAATTGAATGTTATGGAAAGGTCCTTCTGAAAAGGACATATGGCAAGGTGTTGACTCTAAAACAATGTCTGTATTTGAGAAAGTTATAAAAAGTAAAAAACAAAATATTTGTGGGAAAAAGTTACCTCACAGAAGGTATTTTCAAACTTAGTATTTCTGTTTGTTCTTACTTGCTTGAGTCAAACTGTTTGTGACATAAATGCTTGGGACATGTCAATTACAAAACCTTACAAAAACTGATCAACTTAGAAGTTTTGCCCAACATTTAGTGCAATAAATCAAAATGTCAAGTATGTGTTGAATCTAAGTATGTTAAGCATACTTATAAATTTTTTGAAAGAAATTTTCATCCCTTAGAATTGATTCACACTGACATTTCTGATATGAAGTCAACACCATCTCGTGGTGGGAAAAAGTGTTTCATAAATTTTATTGACAATTGCACTAGATACTGTTATGTCTATTTGCTGAATGGTAAGGATGAAGCGATAGAAACATCTAGGCAATATAAAACTGAAGTTGAAAATTATTGTCATGATTAGAAGTGGTAGATGTGGAAAATATGAATCTTCTTTTGCAGAAATATATTTGAAAAATGGAATCATCCATCAAATTACTACACATACTCACCTTAATCTAATGAAATTGTTGACAGGAAAAAACCGAACTTTGAAGGAAATGTTGAATGTCCTACTTATAAGTTCAAGTTTACCACAAAATTTGTGGGGGGGTGCTATCATTATAGCAAAAGAGAACAACAAAAAGTTTGTATGTTCAGAAAGCGAGAAACAAAAAATTTTGTTTGTTAATAAAGGGAGCAACAAATAAAAAACTTTTGTTTGTTAAGAAAGGGAGCAACAAAAGTTTTATTTATTCAGACTTTATTGTATCCTGATAGAGAATTGTTTGTCGCCCCTTAAAGTTTATACAAGCAATAACTCTTGAAGGATAGTGATCTAACAATTTCCAATACAGTCTATTCCATATGAGAAATGGAAATGAGGGAACTATTCCCAAAAGGGTCAAAATAAGACCTAAGACTGTGGATTGTATGTTCATTGGATATGCTACAAATAGTAAAGCATGTTGATTTATGGTTCATAAGACTGAACCGTCGGATAGTCAAGTAAAGGGTCTAAACGACCTTGGAAAGAACCAAAGGAGTATGTACTTAATAAAGAGATTCAGAGGCATAGTAAATGTCAATGGACAAATTACTTCCTTCAAGTTTGATTTTGTAACATTTCTTCTTGAAAATGAGTCTCATAAATTCGAAGAAGCTATGTCCTTTGTGGACTCATTCTTTTTGAAAAGAGGCTGTCAATAGTAAGATAGATTCAATCTTGAGCAACCATACTTGAGAGGTGGTTGATCTTCCTCCAGGAAATAAACCTTTGGGTTCAAAGTAGATCTACAAAAGGAAAATAAAGTTGATGAAACTATTGACAAATACAAAGCAAGACTTGTTGTCATAGGCTTTAGACAATAAGAAAGCCTTGATTATTTTGACACATAATAGCCACTAACTAGGATTACATCAATTCAGATGTGAATTGTGCTAGTTGCGGTATATGGCCTTCAAATTCGTCAAAATGGATGTGAAAATATTTTTTTTAAAATGGAGAATTGGAGAAAGAAATTTACACAACCCGAGGACTTTGTGGTTCCTGGTAAAGAAAAGAAAGTCTGTAAACTTGTTAAGTCACTTTGTGGACTAAAAACAAGTGCCCAAATAATGACATGCAAAATTTGACCAAACTATGTTGGCAAATGAATTCAAGATTAATGAATGTGATAACTGTTTTACATTAAAGACACTCCAAATCACAAGGTCATTGTTTGTTTTTATGTTGATAACATGTTGATCATCAAAAGAGACATTTCTGACATAAATGCTACTAACCATATGCTAGAAAGTAACTTCGATATGAAAGACATTGAAGTTACTGATGTAATTGAAAAGGTACTTGACAAGTTTAAGTATTTGAATTTCAATATTGACAAGACTCCAATAAATGTGAGATTTGTACTTCAAAAGAATGAAGGCAAAAGTGACTCACAATTGGATTATGCTAGAGTATTGAGAAGTATGATATATATCATGAAGTGTACGCGATCAGATATAGTATGTGCTATTAGTAAACTGAGTCGGTTCATGAGTAATCTCAATCAAAATCATTGGATGACAATGAAAAGAGTTTTGGAGTATTTAAAACATACTTAAAAACTATTGCTTTGCATTATAACGAATATTCAACAGTATTGGAAGAATATAGTGATGCAAATTGAATATTGGAAGAATATAGTGATGCAAATTGAATCACCAGGTCAAATGAAGTAAAATCCACGAGTGGATATGTACTTACTCTTGGTGGAGGAGCAGTCTCTTGGAAATCATCTAAACAGAAATGTATCGCTCGCTCTACTATGAAATCTGAGTTTATCACTCTAAATAAGGCTGGTGAAGAAGTTGAATGACTTCGAAATTTCTTGAAAGATTTTTGGCCCAAACCTTTAGCTCCAGTATGCATACACTGTGAGAGTTAATTTGCAATAGATAGGGCATGGATCATGATGTATAACGGAAAGTCTCGTCATATATGACGTAGACATAATATCGTTAGAGAACTACTCTCTAGTGGAATTATCATAATTGACTATGTAAAGTCAAAGGATAATGTGTCGGATCCACTTACAAAAGGCCTAACTAGAGAGGGAGTTGATAAATTATCAAATGGAATGAGACTATGGCCGAGGACAAGTCATTGTGGCGGTAACTCTACCTAGAAGACTGGAGATCCCAAGATTTAGGTTCAAGGAGATCAAACAAAGTCATTGATGACGGTTCGACATTGTCAACATATTTTTTTTATGGTTCATTCTCATGATAAGACAATGTTCAGTAACAAGGATAAAGGCATTAGGACTTTTTAATGGTTTCTAAGTTTGATACAAGGTATATCAAATAGTGTATCTATGGGATAACACATTTAGAAATCACTTATGTAAGTGTGAAGTGTAAGTAGCTTCAAGGAGAATCCGATAAGGATAGTTCTCTACGCACTTATAAATCAAGACGTGTTCATGGCTGAAACGAACAAAACAATGAGAAACAGTTCAAGGGTTGATTGTGTGACTTATGTTGTCTAGGTATACACCAAAGCTCAACGGTTCAAAGATATCAAATCTACCGATTGATCGAGTATATCCGATATATGTTCACTATGGAAAGTTCAAAGGGAAACTCACTTATCCAGATGCAATCAATCCTTACTTACGAATCACACCGTTTTTTCATGCATATGTTTTAACAATAGCCATTCCTTATTCATGTGGGGGATTGTTGGGTTTTAAAGGTGTGAACAGGAAATAAAGGGTTGTGACTCTCCTAAAGGGTTGTGACTTTGCCGAAGGGTTGTGACCTTTATGAAAGGTTGTGTCTTTTCTAAAGGGTTGTGACCGTTTGAAAGGTTGTGCCTTTTCCAAAGTGTTGTGACATTTCTGAAAGGTTGTCTTTTTTTCAAAGAGTTGTGACCTTTACCCTTTGTTGGCTATAAATAGAGAGGCTTTGTCTCATTTTTCTGAATTAAATTCTTCTCTTCTTCTGCATACATTTCTTACAAAACAAAATCGATCGATCAAGTCTGTGTGTGTGATTCGTTGCTGTCATTTTGAGTTCGTTGAAATTATTGAAGTTTGAGGTACCGCTACTTCTTTAATGGTTAATCCGTTTTATCTTGGAGAAATTAATCTACAACATCGGGTACTTTAGGGGATTAAATTTCTTAAGGACACACAGTGGGTTATGTGGACTCGGATAGTTCTTTTCTTTTTTCCTTTCTTCTTAATTGTTTCTGGTTTGCTAGTCTGAATACAGGAGACAACAATTAGACTTATGCAGATTAGAGAAAAAATGTCTAGTCCTCTCATCCCTCTTTTTTGAGTTTAAGCTTCTCATCTTTTTTCTAGTTATCTTTTTAATAGTGTCTTTGTTTTACTAGTCCATTATTATTCTGCACTTTCTTTGTTATTCATTTTTCCGCTATAATTTTGAGTTTAGTGATTATAATATATGTTTTCACACCTACTATGTAAGCTTGTTTGTTTAGTGTTACTATTAATCATCCATATTTGACTTACAACGCTAAGAAGAAAACAAAAGTAAAGTGAAATAATTTCCTTCAACTGCCATCCAATAGCTAAGGAAAGTAGTAATAAATTATATCCAACTACACATCATGTAATTCATAAATGCACCCCAACCGCTCCCAATATAATACTCCTAGTATAAGTAAATCACTATCTTGGCTCATTTTCCTATCTTGCAAAAACACACACACACACACACCAAAAACAAAAAAAAAAACTTAGCCATGACAAAGGAGGAAATTGCCACTACAAATGTGAACATCTTGAAAAAAACAAATGTGAAGCCACAAAAACCACTAGGGAAAAAAGAATGTCAATTGGTAACATTTGATTTACCTTACTTAGCTTTTTATTATAACCAAAAGTTGATGGTTTACAAATTAGGGACTGAAAACATTGAGGAAACAGTGGAAAAATTGAAAGATGGTTTGGCTTTAGTGTTGGAAGATTTTTATCAACTTGCTGGGAAATTGGGAAAAGATGAAGAAGGAGTTTTTAAGGTGGAATATGATGATGATATGGATGGAGTTGAGGTGATTGTGGCTGAAGCTGAAGGGATTGAAGTTGCAAATCTTACTGATCATCAAGAAGGGATTAATAAATTCCAGGATTTGATACCTTATAACAAAATCTTGAATTTGGAAGGGCTTCATAGGCCTCTTCTCACCGTACAGGTAAAAAAAAATATTTACACAATCAGATCATAAGTAACTTAGTACTAGTAAAATGATAATTAATCTGTTATCACAGGTAAAAAGTAACTTTTATTGTTATTTATTTTTGTTTGTATGGTTTCAGCTAGCTAGTCATATCTACGTACATTTATTAATGCGCTTTAGTGGTTCGGCAGTGACACAGAAATTAGTAATGGAGTATTTAGTATGTTTCTGAACAATATGTTACTCCGTTTATTTTAACTGGTCAAAGTTGAATTTGACACATTTATTAAGAAAATAATGATCGATAGGATTATTTTATTATAGTATTGGAAAATGATTTGAAGAATAAGCAATTAATACAAAGAGTAGATATACTAAGGAAAATTGACAAGTAAATATTATTTTTGGAAGGATAGACAAGTAAAAGTGAATAGAAGGAGTAATTATACTCCTTCTTTCTTTTGTACGACATTAATATTTCTCCATATTTATGATTAAGGGTACAGATGAAAACAAACAACTAATTATGTTCTGATTTTCTAAAATGACATATATTGTGGATCATATATTTTTCTTTACGATGACTACTTCCTCCGTCCATCTTTACTTGTTCAATATATTAAAAATAATTGTTCAATTTTATTTGTCAACTTTAAAAAATTAAGAGATAATTTATCATCTTATGTCTAATTTATCCTTACTATTAAATATTATTTATTTCTCAATATTTGAATGACTTATAATTAATAGGAAGTGATATAGAAAAATTATCCATTTATTTATCATTTCTGAAGGAATATGCCAAATCAAACATAAATAAGTAAAGATAGACGGAATGAATATTATTTAGAAACGCAGAATCATTTTACAAAGTTTTCCAATAAGTTCCAAGTCATAAGCTAGTCGGTATGAAATACATTTTATTTTGCATCTCCAAGTCAAAGCTGATTTTCATATTCCATAGGGTCTCACATTGTATGTTACCTCTCTTTTTAGCTAAATTAACATGCACTTTTTCTACAAGTACGCCTTACCATTTCTTTTGCCGGTCGGTCTAAGTATCCAGGAATGTAAATCATCCTTCTTTACGTAGTATCAGAGATTATGGTTTATGTCCTCCTCCTACAAAACCCTCCACCGCGGGTGGTTTTAAAAAAAAGTAAAATTATCCACGAACCAAATCTTACCTAGTACTAGCTCTTGTAGTTTATTTTTAGAATAGAAATATCTATATACATTACTATTTTGGTTTCACCGTTCTTTGTTATAATCTGATTTAACTCTTAAGTTATTTATCCTATTATTAAGATTACCAATTTAGACTATATGCTTCTTACAGTAAATTAATGGTTGATGAATTTTTTTGTCATTTTGTGTTGCATTTAATTTCAACTGAAAAAAATACAGAGAATAGGAGTAGTAATTAATAGGTTGGACCCCCCATTGATCACTTATTTTGTGGTCTCATATTATTTTGGCCAACTTGTTTACAGCTCACCAAACTCAAAGACGGGCTGGCAATGGGATTAGCATTTAATCATGCTGTGCTGGACGGTACCTCCACGTGGCACTTCATGACTTCCTGGGCCCAGCTTTGTAGTGGGGCCACCTCCATTTCGGTCCCACCTTTCCTCGAACGAACCTTGGTTCGTGACACCCAAGTTAAGCTCAACCTATCTAAGCCATCCGATGCACCGGAACATGCAAACGGTGATGTTAGCGCCAGCTTGGATCCACCTATGCGCGACAGGGTGTTCAAGTTTTCCGAATCAGCAATTGATCAAATCAAGTCAAAGGTCAATGCAGAAGGCTCAAATACGCCGTCGTTCTCTACTTTCCAGTCCCTCTCCGCACACGTGTGGCTAGCTGTCACACGTGCGAGGCAACTCAAACCGGAGGAATACACGGTTTACACCGTCTTCGCTGATTGCCGGAAAAGAGTCGATCCGCCGATGCCGGAGAGTTACTTCGGAAACCTAATTCAGGCGATTTTCACTGTAACGGCGGCGGGATTGCTGCTATCGAAGCCGA
Source organism: Solanum etuberosum (assembly GCA_029582245.1). Classification (NCBI taxonomy): domain Eukaryota; kingdom Viridiplantae; phylum Streptophyta; class Magnoliopsida; order Solanales; family Solanaceae; genus Solanum; species Solanum etuberosum. The sequence continues at coordinate 4,625 of JAJONR010006161.1, read as the reverse complement.
TTGAGTTTGCGGCAGGGATGATTCAGCAAGCAATAGCGAAGCACGATGCGAAGGCGATTGAAGAAAGGAACAAGGAATGGGAAAGTAGTCCGAAGATATTTGCGTACAAAGATGCCGGAGTGAATTGTGTGGCGGTGGGAAGTTCGCCGAGGTTTAAGGTGTATGATGTGGATTTTGGATGGGGAAAACCGGAGATAGTGAGAAGTGGATTGAACAATAGGTTTGATGGAATGGTGTATTTGTATCCAGAGAAAAATGGAGGAAGAGGAATTGATGTGGAGATTAGCTTGGAAGCAAATGCTATGGAGAGGTTGGAGAAGGATAAAGAGTTTATTATGGAAGCTTAATTAGTTAATTTGGTTTTGCTTAATTGTATGTTTTGTTTATTTATTATTGTTTTATCATGTTGTATGTTTCTGTTTTTACTTTGTGGTATAAAGGAATAATGTTGCTTAATGGATCATGTGTTTGATGATTTTGTTTTCTACCACAAGCATACAGATGGTCAAAATCAAAATACAGGTGTCTACGAAATGTGTACTATAATTCTTCTCTTTAATATATATATATACACACACATAGATATATATATATCTATTTATACTACCATGAACTCTTAAACTGAATGTTGAATTATTATAATATCCTCAATTAAAAATACTCAATTTATTTTATTTATTAATTTAATTATTTGTATTATATTAAAAGTAGATACCCTTTCATATTAAAGGGTTATGGTTTTCTTAAAGAGATGTGAATTTTTCAAAGGGTTGCGACTTTTTTGACGGATTTTGACATTTGTGATGAATTGTGACTTTTTCGAAGGGTTGTGACTTTTCCAAAGGATTGTGACTTTAGCAAAAGGTTGTGATTTTTCCGATGAGCAGTGACTTTTTCGAAAGATTGTAACTTTTCTGATAAGGAACAATTAGCACCTATTGATACTACTATTTGTTAGCTATAAATAGAGGGCTTCCTCTCACTTTAAAACTACGATTTTTCAAAGTTTTCTACTCTTCTTCTTCTTAAAAAATCTCTGGGTTATTTGCAACAGTTGATTAAGTTCAAAATTCAACGAAATTCGAGGTACCACATAAAAAAGAGTTGATGAACAAATTGTAGCAAATCATTCATAAATTCACACTTTTATTTTTTATTACGATTTCCATGAGTTAACAGTGAAGAAAAGTTGTGGGAAAGACAATAATAACCAAATATGAAAAAAGTCACATGATTTGGGTAAGATATTTCTTCTTTGGTTTTTTATTTTTATTTTTTTACTCTCAAATGAAGCAGTTTCTTTCCGATTTTGCTAAAACAACGGACATCAACGTAGTCCGTTGAATCATTAGTTTTGATGTTAACTCCACTATAAAAAATAGATTTTCACTTTTACTTATAATATGATAATATAGACATGATAATAATTATTTTTTAATAGATATGTAAGTAAAAATGAATGAAGAAAGTAAAGTGTTGGTGACAAGAGATTGTAATCAAATGGAATACTATAGTGAATATAGCATGGACATTTATTTTTGTCTTCCTTCTTCATTGGCTATGTATCGTTCCATATATTTTTTCCTATTATTTTGTGTTCATTTTAATTTGAGAAAATTTTATGTCACAAGATATACTCCTTATTAGCTATATAAAAAATAGATAAGAAAATAGTGATTGATCATAAAATAATCTTAAATCAAATTAAAGATTCTATAAACAATACTTTAAATTTTATTCATCTATTATTTTTTATTATTGAAAAATTTTAATATTTTATATCACGATACAACTTCTATACGATACTAGATACTTTCATTAGACAACAACTATATGATATGTATGCGGCAGGAAAAAGGAGAAGACTACAATTCTACAAAGATAAGGTAGAAACTTAAAGAAATGAAATATTTTTCATCAAAGGTTATGTTGTTCATATATTAAAATTTAAATTATGCTACTGAAATATATATGTATATCTAAAACAAAGAATTGGTCAAGCTAAATAATTGACATACACTCAAACTTGAATTTAACCATTATTCGTTATAACAATAAAGTACATTTTTTTCCAAAATACCTCTCTATGATAGTCTTACTCAAATATTAATCGGTAAAAGATAGATTACGTGTAAAGATAAAATATTTAAATATTTATGGTAATCCTTATTATTGTCATGCACATTAGGGCCGTTCAAAATCGAACCGTAACCGATAAAAGTGTTTGCTTTTGAGCAAGATGTAAATTGTGAACTCATGTGAATGGTTCATTTGATTTGTCACCTTGTTTCTAAGTGATTTTCAATTATTTTTTTGTGTGTCAAATCTTAACGGTTAAACCGATAACGACCAATAACCGATAAGCCAATATCTTAATGGTTCTATAACGGTTTAACATCTCTACAAATCGATAACCAATAAGCAAAACCGATAAACTTCAAAATCGAACCGAACCGACCGATACGCAACCCTAATGCACATACTAAATTTCAAGTATGAATATTTAAGAGAAAAATTATACTTAAATGGTGTCCATCATTTATGTTCATAACCTCAAGAGGAAAGACTATTGGTGACATTTTTTGTATTGATATTTTTTTTAAATTTTGTTGGTTAGATTTGTTTACAAAATTGAGTGAAGTAAATAATAATACTACTAAAGAAATGTCACTTTCTCCCCATATATAAACTTTGAATGTATTTTGAAATGTTTCAATAATATTTGGTCATTTTAATCTCAAAATACAAGTAACTCTATGAGAAACTGTATTTATCATTTGAAAGCACTTGTCCTATGTTCTTTAAATTATAATTATTTACTAAAAAAAATTTAATTTAGTAATATTAATTCTATTTTACAAAATCGTATACTATATATACGATACATATATGCAACGCACATGCCGTGAAACTAGTATATATATATATATATATATATATGACTATATAATAATAATAAAAAAGTCATATATGGATACATTCATAAGAATACCGACAAACAAGGATACAAGCGATAAAAATATATTTCATATCTGAAAAAATAATACATACATTGTGCAAAATCTAGATGAAATTATCACGATCAAAAAATTGAAGATCGTGATGGCATTTATCTACAAACTCACCTAGAGATAAGTCAACCTATAAAGTATCTGCTATAAGAATAAAGGAAAGAACCGCTATATCAGATCATTTTCTCATGAAAATGTTTTATCTAAGTGTAAGTTCAATTTACTATTTTCTCTTCTTCTTTTGATGCAAATATATTGACAATAAGAGTGTGTTTGAATTGAAAGAAAATTGTTTCTTAAAAATAAGTGAATTTCTTGATTATTTTTAAAATAAAGAAATATTATTTCAAAAGCATTTATAGATAATTTAGCATAACACATGGGATGGGATGAGATGAGGAGTGGGGTTGACTGATATTATTATTATATAAAAGAATAAGTCAAATATCCTCATCTTATTGATTTTAGTAGTCAATTGTTAGCTTTAATTCTTTTTTGGACAACAGCAAATAGAGATGGTGATTAAACAAACTGATTTAATCAGTAAAGAAAATCACGCAAAATAATTTAAAACCAAACAGGCCTTAGTTCATGTTACATCAAATTTAACAAAATATAAAATAGTATAAAAATGTTCCCATGAGTTCAACTGTTAGAGGTACATCTTACCATTTTCCTCTTAGAGGATGACCAAAGAACAATACAAACCAAATTTTATTTTGTGCCTCACACCGCATCCACTAATAAAAAATAAGCCTCACACGACTCTTGTCAATTGTGTATAATATGGGAGAGTGTTAGTGTTAACATAATCAGTATCAACATAATCGGTATCGCGTGTGAGTTTATATCTTTAATTTATACAATACAACAGAGGAAAAACTAATTAAGTACAACACTCTTCAATGGCTCTAATGTACAAAATTGTTACTCCGAAGTAGAACATTCCAAGTTCATCAAGCATTTTAAGAATAACACTACAATATTCAATGATTTTAAGAACAAGACCTATACCATTACTTCCCTATGTCTCACTTTTGGGCTTCGTGGAAGAAGAGATCATCGAGGCAGCTTCTCCGGGAGCTTCTGGGGTGTAATGCAGTTACGATAAACATCAGAACAGAGGAAGAGAGAGAGAGCATACTGTGTGCACAAATTACTAACCTTGCGACTGGCTTTCAGCATTTGAGGGGCTTTGCTGGGGAGAAGACATCTCATTCTGCTGAGCAGCTGCCTTTGAAAGATCTTCAGTTGAGTATGCTCCATCTGCTGAAGAAGCACTATCTGCTATTTTAGAACAATACCAGTTAGTTCCCTATGGATAAAGAAAACAACCAATCAGGTCGAAAAGTTTGGAAGTGCCTCCTGTGAATAGAATGGCATATCAGCTCTGGTTGCACAACACAACTAGTATTAATGTTAATAAAGAAATAGACTTTGAGTCTAATTCAACCTCAAAAGCTAGCACATGAGGGAGGACTGCCCAAGACCAACTAAGTAGTCCATGTTCCCGTCCCACAAACAATGTGGGACTCCAACCCACCCCACTACCACACGCCCAGGACCGGACGTGTGGAGCGTGAATAATATAAGACGGGGGGGGGGGGGGGGGGA
>JAJONR010006160.1:0-57245 GCA_029582245.1 Solanum etuberosum | reverse complement strand
GCTGGTGAGCATGGTTTTTTGGGTGATTGTGAGGTTGCTGACAGGTTGTTTGCCAAGCTCACATGAAATTTTTGTTAGATTTAACAGGCCCTTTTACAAATTCTATCAGATTTAGGGTTTCAAACCAAATGTGTTACGTTTTCATATACAGTAAGGACTATATTTTTCAAGGAGATACATCAAGGATCATTTTGATAATTTTCTCGATAATAAGCTATGGATGTCTATGTCGTGCGGGCCTTTTGAGTGACAAGGTATTTGGCTTTGGTTTTGGTAGCATGCCTTCTTAGGTTAGCTTATGAAAAAAGGAGAACTCTTGAAGTGCAGGATTAGAAAGCTGACGAGCAATGAAGATTAAAAAGAAGGCTAAGCATAACATTTATGTAGATAATACTTTGTTGGTTAGATAATACCACCTTCTGTCCCTTGTCTTGACTTGACACAATTGGTGTTGTGTATAATAGAGATTAAGAAAAAGAAGTGTGAATGAATTATTGTATATGATGTTCTTGGAGTTCTATTAAAATAATTGGTATTGTGAAAAGAGTATGAAAATGTGATTTGATTTGATTATTGCACTCAAAATCATGAGAATGAGTTTTTTTTCTTTTCTTTTTTGAGAAAGGTAAAGTTAAAATGGACGCTTCACTTTTACTTATTTGATCCCTACAAAAGTGAAGAGGAGAGTTTTAATATTATAATTTAAAGATTAGAAGATTGTAAAGAACTCAATATAATTATGTCAACCTTTTGCGACAGGTCAAAGTTGAAAGCAGGTCTAACAAAATAGAAAAGAGTTTAATGCAAGATTAACTTTAGTTCTGGAATGTTTTTCAGAAGCATTCTTGTGGAGTTTTAATTAGAACATGACTTCTTCTGGAGTTGGAATATTACTATTGTTGTACAAATCCAATTTCTATTTGCAATTCAGTTTCTTCAAATTCATGAAAGAATTTTGGCATAAAAGAACTTACTTTTATGTTTTAGATTTCATTGCAGTGACTTGATGAAGAGAATATATATATATATATATATATATATATATATATATGGTTTAAGGTTCTGGAACTGGGTTGGCAGGTTCAGAGTTCTGCTCTTCTCGGGCAATGTATAGCTTAAGTTGAGCTCGCACCTGAGCAACCAGTAAACTCAGATGGGGGCTAGTAAACAGTCTAATTAATGGAAGGATACGATGAAAGAAATCATATTTGGACAAAATGGTGTTTATGTAATGCGACTTGAAAACCTTCACTTAATATCATTCCATATAAATCTTTGATGAGATTGCTACATTTATGTTTTCTTGGCATCTGTACAGATAATATTATTTCCATGGTTATACATTGCATCAACTGCCTTCTATATGGTTACTTCTTCTATGGTTTCTTCCTCTTTTAGGGTTTAAAACTGTATAATTACATTTACTTCAATAATATTCCACAATTCATGCTTCCAAGTCCTCTTTTGACTTGGTGACATTTTTGTTTCCAGTCTCATTCTCTCCTCTTGCTTTGTGTTTTGTCATTATTTTCTAAAATCCAGACAGGGAAAGATGATCAACGCTTGGGCTTCAGGTGAAACTTCAAGAAAGCCTCTAAGAACAGGTTAAGATTTAGCACAACAAGTTGTCTTTCTCTGCAGGTTTGCTTGACTGTTTATAGTTGTGTGAAAGCAGGGAGGTTCCTTCAGTGGCAATGATATTGTTTCCAGTTAGCACTACCTTTATTTCAAGCAGGAAAGCTAAGAGAGAAAAAATCTGCCATCTACTTTGGTTTCTAAACTTTTTGCGACATCTGAATCAACCATAGATTTCTTTGAAACAGGGAAGGTGGGGGGGGGGGATATTCTTCAAATGTGAAGTTATGCTTCTAGAAAACATCTAAAAATCCTGTGAATATTCATCAACAGTAATATAATTTGATTTAGTTAAATGCTTTGTGAATCAGTTTCTTGTTTGGTTTGAAACTTAGGCTTAGGCTGATAGCTGGTTCTGTCAAATTAATTGGACTTATCTTTTCTCCCTTTTGGTTACAGTGTGGTGATCACTCACAAATGGCTTCTTACATCATTTTTATTTTTGTTGTGATATTGTTAGACAACTTGTACTGATGACTATTATAATAATATAACCTTATATACGACTTGTTTTAACCTGTTATCGTCTGGCTATGCAGTTGGGATGAAAAATTAGGAGTTTCTCTATAATCGTCATAAGTTGTTTTTCCCTCTCTTGGGATTATTTTCAATTTCTTCTGATCCAAGGCTTTACTTCAATCGAGAAAACATAAGTGGATGTTTGTATCCAGCAGTTTGCAACTTACGTTTTGAGTCTCTCTTTTGGTCTTCAAGGATACTGAAGAATTACTATTATGATGTATATACAAATATTTGAAGTTTATGCCAGCTCCTGGGAACTGACTTGGAAAGCTGGAAATGTCAATCGACATATATAACACTCCATCTTAGTGCCTGTAGGAAAAACCAAGATTAGGATTCGTAAGTAGTTTAGAATTCCTTAGTAGTTTAGAATTCCTTACTAGTTTAGGATTTATTATTTATGGTATTTTTTTATTTATGTTTAATTAGGATTTGTTAGTTTTCTAGGTTTCTAGTCCAGTTTACTTTGCTTGTTAGTATTATAAATAGGGGTGCCTTATTACATATTTTCAATGTAGCGAGAGATACATTCAAGTGTAGAGAGATACACTCAATGTACAAAAATTACAAGAGTCATTTGAGTTATTGAATAAAGCCTCCTACCTACTATTTGTAGATTAATAAGTTTCTTCTATATAATCATTGTTGGGTTTTTCACTTGTGCTTATATTATTATTTGGGTAATATTATTTCCTTCAAATTGGTATTAGAGCTTGTGTGAGATCCTTATAAAAGCCTTGTGTGAGAACTTTATAAAAATCTTGTGTGAGATCCTTATAAAAGCCTTGTGTGAGAACTTTATAAAAACCTTGTGTGAGATCCTGATAAAAGCCTTGTGTGAGATCTTTATAAAAGCCTTGTGTAAGATCCTATTAAAGCCTTGTGCGAAATCCAACACATAAAAGAACACGAGTATTCCATATTTACCCGAATGTCCTGTTTTTGTGTTTGATGACAAATAATTTTGAGAGTTGGTATCAACAGATGAAGAGTTTCTTCAAAACTGTTGGACTATGGTCCATTATTGATATTGAATTCGTGGATGTCTTAGAGGGCACAACATTGACTGTTGAAGTTGCAAAACAATTGGAGACCAATAGACAATTGGATAATAAGGCATGGTTTTATCTTTGATAGAACGGTCGGATTTGATGTATATAGTAAAATTTTATATGCTGAGTCATCAAAGGAGGCTTGGACAATTTTAACAAAAGCATATCGACGTGTTTCAGATGTGAAGAGAGAAAAACTTCAAGAGCTTTGGAGACAGTTTGAGTTGGTTCAGATGAAATCAACAGAATCAATCAAAAATTTCTTTACGAGAATGAAAGAAATTGTTGATGGCCTAAAGATCAATGGAGAAGTATTAAAAAAAGTTTAAAGTTATTGAAAAAATATTGAATTCTCTATCATTAGAGTTTCAAACCAAGAAGAACGATATTGAGTCTACTCGAAATCTGAATATCTTGAAGCTTAATGATCTAGAAGATGAATTAGTGATATATGAGATGTATCTTTATCAACAAATAGAAGTGATAGTGGAGGAGGAAGACTAAAGAAAAGATGATAAAGAAGACGCATTGAATTTGGTAGAAATAAATGAAGAAGACCAAAGAAAGAATGATAAAGAGGAGATATTGAGTTTGGTAGAAATAAATGAAGAAGACCAAGAAATGATGATCAATTAAAAGAAAAGGAAGAACCATCGAATATGAAAGAAATATATGAAGAAGATCCGAGTTTAAAAATTATGGAGAAAGGAAGACAAGATAGAGGTAATTTGCATTGTGGTATAAATGTCTTTGATTGCAAAGAGGACTTCAATAATGGTCAATCTATTAAGCCAATAATTTTAGGAATGACTTGTTTTGAAATTGATGGTGCTTCGATAGAGGCTAGTAATTTAAGCCATGAGACATGTAATAGACGTGATTGGTCTTTACAAGGTGAAGTTATTAAAAAAGAAATTGAAATACTCACTATTGTCTCACAAGAAAAATTAGTTGAATCTTTTGAAGATGAAGGTAGTAATAAAAGAAGCAAAAATGTTCACCAAGAGCAAGTTTTTGATGATCTACCCAAAATTGAAGCAAAAATAATTGAAGTTCTAGATCTGCAATTGAAGTGCATGACTCTGAATAGTGAAGATACAATCAACTCTGAATTATTAGTCAAAATTATATGTTGTGAAGTGCATGATAAATTATTTGTTGAAGATCATACTCTACCACATACACAATCAACTGAAGTTGAATGGACATGCAAGACCAAGTACAAAGTAATTGGAGAAGCAGACAATTTTAAGGCAAGAATAGTTATTCAAGAATACAAGAAAAGAAAAAAACATGATGATGATATTTTCAAAATATTAAATATGAAGAAAGTCAAATTGATCTTGAATTCCGCTGAAGAGAGATTGAAGTTGACCAAAAATGGAATACACAATTTTGTTGATGCTACATATTTCAGAAAGTTGAAGAAGATGATAGGCATGGTCACATTTGAAGATCTTGGTTTAAGGGAGGCTATGTAGGAAATAAACCAAGATTATGATTCTTAAAGTAGTTTAGGATTCCGTAGTAGTTTAGAATTCCTTATTAGTTTAGGATTTATTATTTATGGTATTTCCTTATTTATATTAATTAGGATTTGTTAGTTTTATAGGTTCCTAGTCCTAGTTTACTACTTTGGTTGTTAGTATTATAAATAGGGGTGCCTTATTACATATTTTTAATGTAACGAGAGATACACTCAATGTACAAAAATTACATTGAGTAAAATATGTCTTGCTATTTTTAGGTAGGTTTGCAAATATATACATATCTTGCTTACAGGCAAACTTTATAGGAAAATGAGCAATTTAATCGTCTTTATTTTACTGTGTGCATCATCTGAAGATGGACAGACACCTGTAATATAATAGGTAGTCAACTGATCAAATATTTTACTTTTTTTTTTTTTTTGGAGGATTCATGTTCTTCCTTCTTTTACTTTATATGTTTTCCTGGTAATGCAGTGATGGATTGATGAGTTTCACCTGGAATGATTTATTTCATTACCGTTCTTCAATAAATTTGTTTTTATCAAATGTATGCACTAAGGTCCTATTTGGATCGACTTATTTTTAAGTCAAATTTAAGCACTTTTGGAGTGTTTGAGTAAATAAAAAAGTGCTCATAAGCACTTACTTTTAAGCAGAAAAGAAGCAATAAGACCATCCAAACAGACTCTAAATAGAACCTTCCTACTTTTCTGCACTTCCTCCTTCCTATCTAAGGTCACTTGTTCTCTCCAAGAGCATTGAAAAATCATTCTAATTGGAATGAACGAGTAATATCTATTATGGAGTGGCTTCAAAGGGAATAATTAGATCTACCATGCTTTTTCTTGATAGCACAGTTGAGTCATTAGATCCTCGGTCATAGCATAGTTGAGTTAATACTCCTCTACAATTTCTGAAACTTCTCTTATATAAAAGCTTTTACATTCTGTGGTGATTTTGTTTGTTTACCTTCTTTCCAAAGGGAACATGAAGCTCTTTTATGTTGTTGTTTTCAAAATGCAAAAACTGACTACTATTACAGTGGGTACTCATAAAGAAAAATGTGTTAGCGTATATATAGTGTCCTTGAGATATTAAACAGTTTATTATATCTTATAATGGTCGACTGTAATACTTGGTAGATACAATATTCTTATGTTCACAAGATGTGCAAAAAATAAACTCAATTGATTATGATTATGTATTTTCATTTTGATAACATGTTAGGCCCGTGCGTTTTGGCTATAGACTACTTTCCAACATTTAATAATTCATGATTTTCTGGTATCGTCATTTCACGAATGTGTAGGGTGTAATTTTGGCTAGATAAATTTAGTTGGCTTATTGTTGACAACGGTAATTCAAGATAAATGATATGTAGTGTTTTACAAGAGTGGTATAATGTTTTACCTTCTAGCTACATGTATTATAGTTTGGGACTTACATTACTGTAAAAGGTATATTTAATTTTTGAACTCTTAAATTTGTGTAATTATAACTAAAGTTGAAGTACATTAAACACCTTTCTGTATAATCATTAAAGAAGTGTTTCCTGTTTTATTTTTTTTAGCTCCATATCCTATTTATAAACATTATGTTTAGGTGTGTTCTTAGCTTGCCAATCTTATTTAGTGTTCTTAGCCTGTCAGGATGCTCATTTTCTATGTTATACACAAAAGACCTTTCTTATCCACTTATTTATTAGCCTAACTATGTGTCGAGAAGAATTTTCTAACAATTAAGTTTAGATGAACATGTTTGTCAGTGAAAATCATTAGTTATTGGATTGAGGCATTGTAGTGAGGATGGTAGAAAGTCAATGTCCTTCTTTCTGTTGTTTAACATACAAAGCTGAGTAAATAAGTCAAAAGAATTAGAAAGATATTCAAAAGTATCCATTTGACTAATACGGGCGTGCGTTTGAGAGGACTCACACTGTTTATAGTGTCATGATGTTTTGATCGAGTTTCTATGTTAGTACCCCATCACAAAAAGGTGCTGAATTTTTTTGCTATGAAGTACATTCATGATCCTACTATACATTAGTTTGGCTATATTTGTATGTTTTCTCCCATAAGTTGGTGGGGTAGGTGTCTTCTATTATTAGACTGACTTGTGCTCACTCCATCAGATATTCTTCTCCCTTATATTGAATTGATCAGCCTCTTGTTATGTATATGCACAACCTGCAGATTGAAAAAATGGCCATTGCCTTACAAATTTCTGAACCTTTGCCATGTGAGTATCTGTTTTAAGTTTTAATTAAATCCAAACCACCCTGAAAGAGGGGATCTGCCTACACACATGATTAGTTAACTTAATTCTTATTTGCATTTTTCAAGTACCCTGTCAAGCAGATTTAGAAGTTTTATAATAGTTCCGACTTGACGTTGCTTCCTGATACACACATATACATCTTCTTACTGATAAGTGAAACTTTCCCCTATCACATTTTCGGATTAAAACGAGTCTAATACACACACACAAGTATAAACTTCTTAACATGTGCAGTGTTATGGGCTTCATTTGTTAACTTTTGGTGCCTGTAACGCTATACAATCTACACAGAACAGTACTTATGGATCGAACAATATAACTTTTACTTGTCATTTTAAATTGATGAAGATATTAATGTAGTTAAGAGTCGACATATATCTAATGCTAGAAGTTATTTGCATTTCAAATGGTTACTGCTAGAAGATATTTGAATCAGGCATGGAACTGAAGAACCTGATTTTGTGCAGGCTAGACGAAAATATCATGTTAGATTATCAATGCAACGAGGTACATTCTCTAGCTATTCAAAATGTCTTTTCATTTTTCATTTTAAGTACAATTATTTTACTGAAGTCTTCTTTCTCCAATGACAAATAATATGTACCTTTTGGACCTATCATATAAGACCTCTCTTCCAAGTTGATAGAGATATACTTAATTTGCATATTTGGTACATCAAATTGCGGTGGTAATTCATAAAATGTATTCACTTATTTAGATTTTGAACTTGAAAATCAAATGCCAACTTCCAAGTATATTGCTTATAGTTTGTTTATCTTGAAGCATCAACTACTTCATACTGTAAAATGTTGGGCCCGTGCTTATCCCTCTACTATAACTTAAACATAATAGTATAAGAACAAAATATAGGATAGACTAAAAAAATAATACAATAAGGTTATGTAAAATATTTAATATTATTAAATAAGCAACTTTTTTACTTCTTACCATTACACAACTGGCTTTAACAAAAAAAAATTAAGCACAATGATCACACAATTTCAAGCCAACTACTATCCGCACATAGCTAGAACTAAATAATTACATATATACTCTATTCGATAAAAATCTAACTAAATTTAGTAGAAATTGAAATAATTTACGACATAATGTTGATTGATCCATCTGACTAGGGGTATTCACGGTTTGGATAAAAATCAATTCAAATCAAAAAATCGAGCCAAACCAATTAAATAAATTGATTTGTATTTGAGTTTAGTTTGGTTTTAAATTTTTTAAAATCGATAATATTTTGGTCGGTTATGATTTTGTTCGGAAAAAAACTGAAGAAATAACCGAACTGAAAAATTATATGCATATATTTTTATTATTATACATACATAATATATTATATTTATTAATAATTTTAAAGATCTTATGCATGTTTTCATCAAAATTTATTTATAATTTACTTATGAAAGCAAAAAGGCTCAATGTGAGGATGATATTTATCTTATTGATTTCATGTATATGAGTATTTATGACAATTCTTCGTGGGATTAAAATGTCAAGTCTCTTCTTTCTAGGCTTAAATAATGAATTTTGAAACTTTATTCATAGTAAATTCAATGATTGAAAGTTATGTAATATCAGTCATTCTAACTATTTTCGTTTTGAATGGATTGTTGTCATTTTTTTTTCACGTTTTGAATGAATTGTTTCTTTTACTGTTTTCTATGGTTAATAATCAAACCAAATCGAACCGAAACCTATAACCAAGAGGAAAAGGTTTTTTTTCCTCTTGGTTTATCTGTATTTTTCATTTCCCCCTAACATAAGTTGTTAATAATCATAAAATATTTACAATTATGATTAGAGTAGGATTAACACCACAAATTTCGCACGATAAAATTATCATGAAGGAATAGCATAAGTTTTTTTTTTTTTTTAAACAGATGGGTCATTTCAACAGACGATTATGTTAGCGTTAATTATTCTATCAATATTCAAATTCATTCTCTTTCATATAATTATATAAAGAAGATCAACCTTTTGGAGTTTAAGTTTCACAAGAATTTAAGTTAAAGCAATCAGTGTTTTAAAAGGCGAGACGTTTTATGCAGTACGGAGCGAGATGTAAGCCCTGAAACACAGGGCGTAAGTCTTATGAATCTACGGGGCGTAGTCTCATGTATATTTAATTTTATAATTTTATTACTTAAGAAAAAAATAAAAGTAAAACTTTCAATTATTTTACAAATAAATTTTATTAAATAACCTATAATATATAAAAAATATATTATGATTTTTATTTGAGAAAGGTATCAATCACCAATAATGAAGAAAAAAAAGTATTACAATTACTATTTGAGAAATATCATTACACCAATAATAAAAATATGATTTTAAGCAAAAAATATTCAAAAATAATAATTAAAAAAAATCAAAACGCCTAGAGCATACGTTTTTACGCCCAGGGCTTATGTTTTTACGCTTGGAGCTAACACCCCAAATTCTAGGACTTACGCCCTATGGATCTACGCCTTACATTTGTGCCCGGTGTGTTTTTTGTGTGCCCCACCTCGAGACTCGCCCCAAAAAACATTTTTAAAAACACTGACAATAGTCTACTTACTTGTCTTTTACTTATCAAATATTTTTTTTATTTCTATTTTTACTTAGTTTTTTTTTGACAAATCAAGAAAATACAATATATTTATAATTATATTCTTAATTTATTTACATTGAATTAATATCTTTTAAAAATGTAGTAATTAAGTGAGTATATTGAAGATTCCATCAATTAATAGAGATAAAATGTTATCTTCACTATATCAATAGTATTTTTGGGAAAAAGGCATGATATACCCCCCAACTTTGTCATTTAGAGCTCACATACTCTAGTTATGAAAGTAACTTATATATACCCTTACCGTTATACAAATGGCTCACATATACCCTTACCGTTACAAAAGAAGCTCACGTATACCCTTCATCTAACGGAAGTGAAAAAATTAGTTTTAGATTTATTTTTTTGACTTTAAATTTTAAAAAAAATCATGTAGGGGTATATATATGATCCTTCTAGCAAAAGGTATATTTTAATTTTTTTCGTACATAAATTACTTTTTGACTTCTTTGATTATCATTATTTGAGTTTGATATTCTTTTTTTCTTTCATTCTTTAGTGTAAAGAAAAAAAATTAAAACTAATCTTTTCGTTTATATTGTAATTTAGTTTTTGTATTTATAAAAATAAAATAAAATGGGGCATCTATAATAAGTTTTACAAGAAAATTAGTGAAACATAAATAAGTTTGATTATCAAAATAATAAATTTAAGTTAGACAAAAAAGTCAAATTAATTTCTTGACTTCCTAAAGGAAAATGGTATATGTGAGCCATTTGTATAAATATATATGAGCCATGAGGGGTATATTAACTCTAAATAATAAAATTGAGGATATATCAGACCTTTTTAACGGAGGGAGTAAATAGAAAAAATATCGTAAATGATTATGTGTCAGCGTCATCATGAGATCGCCGCTCCTCTGTTTTGGCTTTACTTTTTCTAAGTATTTTTTAATTTAAAAAAAAAACACAAAAGATTCCTATCTTTCAACAAAAATATTGTAATTTCCCATACCATTTCTTTTTAATATATATATATATAATGTTTTTCTGTTTGTCCGGCTACATTATATTATACTACTGTACTGAGATAAGCTTATGGATTTGTTTATTCTTATACACTCTTCAGCCTTTTTCATGCCTTTTCAGTTGTCATCACTCATCACCCTCCCTATTTTTGACAATTGCTACTTCTGCACTCTACTCTTAGATCTCAATGTTGCATTTCTTAGATTTTGGAATTTGTCTGACTTTTCTCTAATCTGAATCCAACTTGCCATAGTTCATCTATGGATTTAACGAAATTTGGTTGGATATTAGGTTTAAGGTTACTTGTTAATAAATTGAATTGCTTGATTTTGGTGGGGAAATATGGTGTGTTCTGTGTTTAGGTGGGTTTTGATTAGGATAACTTCATGCTGGTTTGATGTGTTAGGAGTTTTAGGTTGGGGGTAGTGGGGTTTGAAGATGACAGATGTTTTGCAACAGAAGCCCGACAGCACAGGGGATGATGCCCACTCTGAATTTGAGAGGGGATGGGACGAGTTAATGTGCGGGCACTTGGACGAGTGTATGTCATTTGCTTCATCTAGTTCAGCACGAAACACTGAAGATGAGGACGATGACAGCGATGGTCTTGTGAGAAGAAGGAGGAGGACTTCCCTAATTGAAGGCGATGATAATCTGGCTGAGTCTTCTGCTGCTAGGCAGAGGCGTTCACGTATTTTGAGTAGGTGGGCTGCTAGACAGGCAGAACATATGATAACTACTATTGAGAGGAGGAATCGTGAGTCCGAGTTGATGGCACTTGCAGGTTTGCACACTGTGTCGACACTCGATTCTTGGTTCTTGAGAGAATCACAATCTCCTACTTCAAGGCGTGATGCCGAGAGGACAAGCAGTAGGTCCTCGACTATCTTGCAAATGTGGAGGGAGTTGGAGGATGAGCATTTATTGAATCATGCCCGAGAGAGGGTAAGGGAAAGACTGACACACCAGAGGACTGTGGACTCTAACACCAATATTTCTAGTACTACTATTTCAGAAAGCCGGGAGACCGAGAACCATGATAGTTTGGTGGATGCTAATGAGAGTGAGAATGAGTATGATACTTGGTCTCATGACGTGATTGGACCACAGATTGAGAACAGCGAGCATGGAAACTCCAGCCATGAACAGTCTCCTGATCTAGGGGAAGTTGAGAGGGAGAGGGTGAGACAAATTGTTCGTGGATGGATGGAGAGTGGGATCAGTGACCATTCACCTAATGTCTCTCAGAGGAACGGTGGCCCAAGAAGTGAATGGCTGGGGGAGACAGAGCGTGAAAGGGTGAGAATTGTGAGGGAATGGGTCCAAATGACTAGTCAACAAAGAGGAGCTCGTGGTGGCAGAAGGGAAGAACAGTCCAATGGGCTTAGTGCTCAAGCTGATCGTGTTCGTGATGAGTCTGTTGTTGAGCATGAGGAAGGCCAGCCAGAGCATGTACATAGAGACACACTGAGGTTGCGTGGGAGGCAGGCTTTACTTGATTTGCTTGTGAGAATTGAAGGGGAAAGACATAGGGAACTTCAGGGTCTGTTAGAGCATCGTGCGGTTTCTGAGTTTGCCCACCGCAGTAGGATTCAGGTTAGTTGTTATTCTTCATCCAGTTTTCCTGTCCTATTTTTCTTATGGAAGCCTCAATAGAAGTCATGATTCAATTGTCCACGAGGGCTTATGTTTTTATCCTTTGTTAAATTGTGAAGTTTGACATTTTGAAGCTGAAAATTGAATTAACAGGAGATGTTCGCTATCTTGAACTGTGCTTGTTTTTACTGTGTTCCTCTTAGAGGTAGATGTAACTGGCCTTTTTGAGTCGTAATTGGAGGTGTCTTTGAGCTGTTAGCTAATCTCTTCTAGAGTTGTTCCTTTCTTGCTTAGGCATCTTATTTTATACCCTCTTATAGTCACTACTCAGAGGAAGGTTCTTGCGAAATGAAGGGCCTGCTGAGGAAGAGAGACCACCTTCAATGGCAGCAAGTGAACTAGTTCATCTTAGGCAACGCCACACTGTCTCTGGGCTCAGGTATATGGCTTGGTCAATTGTGTTTTGCAGCAGAATTTGTCTCAATAATTGACTTTTAATCACCTGTTGAAGCTTGCCTTATGTAATAAGTTATTAAATGTTTGTTTCCATGTGGTCTACCCTTTCAGTTTTGTTGTAGAGCAGTAACACCTAGTCCAATTTCCTTCTGCAGCTGTAAGAAAATTCACTTTTTTATAATGGTTGTTTGTAGAGGAGTTATGGATACTACTCAGTGTGATCATAGCATGGTACCTTGTTGTTGAGGTTCCAGCATTATCCAACTAGGTTCCTTTGTCCAGTTTGTTGATGCCCACGCCCAAGATCAATTATTCCTAGAGTCCAACTTTGATTGCAGTGCTACTGAATTCTTAACTGCTGATTATCTTGCTAATCAGCAATACTTAAATGATTCAGTTACAGTTGCCAAAAACGTCTGGGAAAGTGGGAATGTACCAAGCAGATTCTTTAGTAGCAATTGCATTGTTTCCGGGGTGGGGTGGGGGGGTGGGGGTGAGGAAAATGGGTCGCATGCATTAGTTATGGAAAGAAAGTAGATTACTGGCTTTAACCTTAATTTTGTACAAGTTGAATGTGACTTAACTTCTACCAGCAAATCAAGATTGCACCTAATTTAGTTTCTGGAGAGGGTAGAACTTGTGTATTAAAGGGAAAAAAAGGAATTGCTAGACATATGCTTCTTTTATCTAAGGTGGAGTATTTGGGAACATGATTGGTGATCTTACTATTCTCATCTCAACTCAAGTTGGCGTTATTTGGCTCTCTTAAATTTAATTGCCTGACCATTGTCATTGAAGTATTGCGTTTAAGATCACTTAGAACTCAAAGATACATCAGTACAAGTCTATAGATGTTCAAGTAAGGTCGTTATATGTGTCTAAGGATTAGTTTGGTTGTTTCCCCCTAAAAGCTGCAGGTGAAATGGTCGCCCTTCACATTTCAGTTCTTTTCTCCTTTTCTTTTTGCGGTGTATTTTCTCAAGTTCTCTTTCTATTCTGTCTATAATTGACTGTAGAAGTAGCGATTAAGCCCTGTAGCTCAGAAAAGCTTAGGGAGGGCGCTTCACCTCAGTTAAGCTGCACTTCAGTGTAGGCAATGCACTAAGGTGTGTGTCTCATTGCCCATGAGTTCTATCTTGAAAAAAGCACTCAATAAATATAATCAGAAAAAGAGATATATTAATCATTAAGGACAACATTGTAAATGAATTTGTTACTTTTTTCTTGCATTACATTTATATTTATAACTTTTTCTTCATTGCACCTTTTTTTACTGAAGCCTACACGTTAATTGGCACTTTGCACTTAAAGCCCTAATAAACCTGGAGCGCTTTTTTAAGCTTTTCACCTTTGACAAGACTGTTCTATTGTAGTACTGTATAAATCAATCAAGATTATGGTGGTCTTTCACCCATTTGGATCTCAGGCGAATTGATATGAAATTACAGCATGTTAAATATGAAATTATACCAAAATGATTATTTAATCATGTTGATGCATGGGTTGTGACCCTTTTATTTCAACCAGGCAAGGATTTCGCTCCAGATTAGAAAACATTGTACGTGGTCAAGTGAGCAGCAATTCTGAATCTTCATCTAACAGTGGCAACGGTGGTTTGAGAAGTAACCAGGCTCATGCAAATCCTTCACAGGAGGTACAAAATGAAAATCTTGAGCAGCAGCAGTCTAGAGAGCAGGAGCGTATTACTCATCAGTTGCCTGATCACAGAGAGAGTTTTGATTCCAGTACAACCGGTCAGGCTACAACTTGGCTAGTGTCTCCAAACCAAGGAAGGGGTCAAGTGGAACCTGTTGTTGAAGCTGATGGAGCAAATCAGCGGGATGCAACTTCTAATGAACAGACTCATAGAACTATGGAGAATACAAGTGGGAATTGGCCACAAAATCAACCAATTGCTTGGCCCCCTGAAACAACAGGTGACATGAATAGAGATGAACGTCGTTTACCAGAAAATAATGAGGTTTGGCATGAGGATGGGTCACGAGAAGCTGTGGAGAACCCGTCAGAAGGGCCTTCTGATCCTCCTAGAATGCGGCGTTCTGTCCCATATAGGAGAATTAGTAGATTCCGTCCGCCCGATGATGATAATGTGTATTGTATGGAACTCAGGGAGCTTCTTAGCAGGTAAAATTCACGTGTCATTCTGTTTTTCCATCTATGGGTCTGAGGTATTCTTGTCATTTATCTGTTGAGATTCTTTGTCTGGTAGGAGGAGTGTTTCCAATCTTCTTCACAGTGGCTTCCGTGAAAGTTTAGATCATTTAATTCAGTCATATGTAGAAAGGCAAGGCCGTGCTCCAATTGACTGGGATTTGCATAGGAACTTGCCTATTCCAACTTCAACTGAAAGGGATCCGGACCAACAGACTGATGCCCAACCGGAAGGAATTAGCAGGCCTTCACATGTGCCAATATCTCCTCCTGTACCTCCTCCACAACCACTTTGGCATCAGGATTTGCACCAATCCAGTTGGCCACGTCACACTGTGCATCGTTCTGAACTTGTAAGCTTACCACCCCTTCCTAGAAGCTATTGTTATATGACCTGATTATTTTTTTATCTGATAGTGATACCTTATGACTAATGCATCTACTTAATGAAGAACACTTCTAATAAACCAGTGATGGAAATATCCAAAAAAATGGTTGCCTTGTCATGGTGAATATAGGGGCATCCCTTACAGGAATCAGATGATTGTGAATCTTTTCTATTTTCTTCCCTCTTCTAAGCTTTCACGGACCCACAACTAAGAATATGGCGCTCTTTCCATGCTGCTAAGAAAAACATCTAACTTGGTACATATGTGTCTTCAATATGAGCAGGATAATATTCTGTTCATACCAGTATCTATAATAGATTCACGTTCATGGTGTTTATATGTTCTGCTAATGATGTCAGTATGATTATGCTGCTTTATCGTGAACTGAGTGGTTTAGAAGCAAGTCATGCAGGGATTAGGACTGTAATACATAGATTAGTAATGCAGGGATAAAAAATGTAAGGATTGTAATGTAGGGATTATTTGTTATTTGATGCTTCATATGTTGTACTAAAAATTATTAAACGTATATTTGAAATATGTGTTATTTTTTTTTTAACAAAATATAATATTGGTCCAGATGAATGGTATTTTTTCATTTAATAATTTTTTAATCCATGTACTGCTTATCCCCCGCATAGAATAATACTTAGATTCTGCATAACTTAGGGTTTTAGTTACGTGGAAAGAAAATGAAACCTAATATTGTGTAAACAATGAACAATTTTATGTGGAGATTAGCTTCTCCATTTCTCCAACCAAGCATTACCTGAGTACATTCTATTCTGAGCAGGAGTGGGAGATGATGAATGATCTTAGAATGGACATGTCAAAACTGCAGCAAGGTGTGAATCACATGCAAAAGATGTTGGAGGCCTGCATGGATATGCAACTGGAGTTGCAACGTTCAGTCAGACAGGAAGTTTCAGCTGCTTTGAATAGATCTGCTGATGGACAAGGTCTGTCTCTCATATTTGACATACAATAAAACATTGAAGCTCTTATGGTTGCCGTACCTCCTCTAATCCGTCTTATCTGTTTCTCTTCAACATCATTTGATTTCTTCTTATTGGGTTTGGCCTTGCAAAATTTCTCACAGGAGTTGCTGAGACTTCAGCCGATGGATCTAAATGGGGCTACGTGAAAAAGGGTACTTGCTGCGTTTGTTGTGATATTCACATTGATGCCTTGTTGTACAGGTAAAATTTTTGTTATGCAGTTTCATATACCTTGCAGCAACTACTTCAAAATGTACAAGGAATGAGTCCTATCAACAAATAATGTAACAATGTTCTGTTCAAGATCTTTTGATAGTTAGTGCTTTCTTTGTATTTCGGCAGATGTGGGCACATGTGCACTTGTTACAAATGCGCAAATGAATTGGTTCGAGGTGGAGGGAAGTGTCCATTGTGCAGGGCACCAATTGTTGAGGTGATCCAAGCTTACTCAATATTGTAAATAGAAAGGACGGGAAGTTCAAGAAAATCTAAGTTAAAAGTTGGTAAGGTATGGAGATGCTCCCTCTACCGAGCTTCTTAGATTCTTACCTGTAGAGTGTTTATTTGCCTCCATTCTTCTGATTATGTGGTATGCTATGCTCTGTATAACTAGAAAGCAACTGCCACGATGCACTTCTGTTGCATCATCCACTTGTAAATGAAAGGTTAATTTTCTTTCAATTTTTTTCTTCTTTTTGTTAAGCAAGAAGCACCCATTTCTTTACTTCTTTTGTTTGACTAGTTTTTTCTCTTTTATTCTAGTTATCATTTGCGTCGTTACAACTACGTGAAGATAAAGTATTGGTTTGTAGTGGCTGAAAGGATGAAATGACCACATTATCAAACATAGAGTGTAGTGTTCACTATACTGCTGCTCTTTGCAGGGAAAAATAAGGAAATGGCTTTGGGGGAGGTTCATGAACTATTCACAAGTATGATATAATATCATCTCTAAAATTTGGATTTGCAGTTATATTTGAAATATTAGGCATATCTACCATCTAGTTTTGTCCAGTAACTTATTGTCCAAGTGATATCAACCTTGTTTTGAAATGTTGAAGCAGGGCGTTTCACATATGAATAGATTCAACGTTTGTCTGCCCAATCGACACTAGTCATACATGAAATCATGGTTGCCATAAATTTCGAGTAAAGTATCATGGTGGTGAATTTTAGAAGTCAAAATAATATAAGTTATGGTACGTTTTTGAGGATGTATAAGTGAATAATATAAAGTATTTGATTGATTGGCTTGTCATGGATGGAGTGATAGTTGGTTATCATCACGAATAATAATATAATGTTTGGTTCAAATACCTAGCATTGATGGTGATGTTCATGTTTACAAGTCAACGCAATAAAGATTAAGTGGTGTTTAAGGGAATGATTGTTGTTTAGTGCCTGCCACCTTCACTGAAATACCTAAAATAATGATTCCACAATGACCCCTCGGAAAAGGTGCGCAACAAAATGAGGTTTAATTTGTTGGACAACTATATTTTTAGTATAGTGAACAATTATTGTTGGACGGAGCCTTTTCTTATTACTCGAAAATCTAGTCAACTAAGGAAAAGGTGACAGAAGGCTCTGTTTTTTACGGAGGAAAATATTTTCTAATTTTTTCATGTTTGGTTGATCAAAATATTTCCTTAACAAAAAATAAGTTTCTTAAAAATAAAGAAAATGACTTTCCTAATAAAAGTATGAAAAACAAATTGTATAAGTGGTATTTCAAATTTATTATTTCCTCCCTAAATGCCCAATCCCCACCCTTTAATCCTCCCACCTCTCGCCACCCCCCGAATCCCCACTATCCATTCCATTTCGCTTTTATAGTGTTTTGCTAGAAAACATATAAATGCTCATGGAATAATATTTTCTTGCTTAATTATCAAACAATAAAAAATAAGTAAGAAATCCACTTATTTTCCAAAAAAATATATCTAGGAAATTATTTGCGGTGGAGAACACTTTCCGTCATACTCCCTCTATTTCATATTTACTGAATTTTTGGGACTATTTCATTATTCAAAATAATTGAATTGTTTAAAGTTTAAGATGAATGTTTGAATTTTTTTTCATATTTGCCCTTTCCTTTAATGAAGTTTGATATTTTCTAGGAGGTAAATTGTACTACTTGCAAAGTTATACTCCCTCCGTTCCTATTTAGTTGTCACCATTTTAATTTCATGCCCTTTAAGAAACTAGACAAGTTTACTATTGTACCCCCTTTTTTTTTTTACCAGTGTACCTTTATTTAGTGTTCTCTTGAAATTTTTTAATCAATGAACATGAATTAATTTATTTTGATTAATTACTTAGTTTTTCTATCTTGGTCAAAATGCATACTTTCAAGGCTAATAGAAGTAACTCTCAAGGGTAAAATAGGAATACTAATGTCATTTATGCATTGATTTTGTGAAATGACAAATATTAACGAACAACTATTTTTGGTAAGGACGAAATTAAATAGAAATGGAGGAAATATTTATGATTTCAGTAAGGACAATAGTGAAAAGTATGATCTACATTATGTCCTTAAAGAATTTTCTTAATAAGTGTATATTACCTCATAAATTCAATTAATATGAAATAAAGGAAGTACCAAACACACATTTAACTGCCTCTTTGCTGAATTAACTTCGCATTTCTATCCTTTATATGAGTCACAAGTTGTTGTAACTTTTTAATTATTTGGTTGCCCAAATTATATTTATTGATGTACTTTCACCACTTCTCGTAAGAATTTGATATCAAAATGAACACTTTTCAAACATAATATATTAAAACAAATCAAAATAGATATGTCACCTAAAAATGGGCAAATTGTTTACGACATTAACGTCGGTCTTCTCCAAATATAAAATAAAAAATAAAAAAATAAAGGGATTTGCCCAAAAATAAGAGAATTACAAGTTTTGTTTTATTATTTTGGTTAGCTTTTTATATATTAAAATGTAAATTATTGCAGATTTCTTAGAAAAAGTTTTTGGCCAAAAACATCCTTAAACTATATCCCCAATTTAAACTACATTCTTAAATTATTTTTTTCAACAGAGAACATCCCTCAATTATTTAAAATTTGACAACTTTCATCATTTTGTTAAAATTTATCAAAAATTAACAAATTCTTCACAAAAACATATACGGTTCACACTATTCTCAACAAAACTCCCTAAATCACCCCAATAAACCAATTTTGTTCATCCTACATACATCTAAAATAATATTGTGAATTTTTTTTAGCAACAACGTTTTGCATTGTCTTCCTTTTAATTAACAATTTTATTTTTATTTACTTTTCATTTGATTTGATATCAAAGAATTATCGGTTGAAATATTTTCTTCTCATTGAATCTGCAAAAAGTGGTGTCGATCGAGACTTTTACTTCTAATAATGAAAAATGAAACTCGAGTACTAGAGATCAAAATCAGTTGATTCTTGATCACCTCAACTATCAATTTGCCCTGAAAAATTATTGATCTAATGATATTTTGACTTTGCAAGGTGAAGATGGTGTGAAATTAAGCTCCAACTCCATTCAATTGGTAAAGAAGAAGAGCAGATCATGTCTCCTCGTAGACTCACACCTTCCTAAAATTATTATTTTTAACAACAAACAAGGGTCTCAAATTTTTTTATTTTTTTATTTTTGGAAGCTTTTTCCAACAAGTATTAAAATTATAGATTTTTTATTTATGAGAATAGTATGAATTGCATATGTCTTTGTGTGAAATTCACTAATTTTTTGACAAATTTTAATAGAGGGATGAAACTTGTTAAGTTTTAAATACTTGGAGGATGTTTTTTTTTTGGTTAAAAATAATAATTTAAGGATGTAATTTAAGTTGGGTGCATAATTAAAGGGTTTTTTTAGCCAAAAACTCTCTTAGAAATATTCACGTGAATGAAATCTCTCCTTGCTGATTTTTTTCCAGATTTTTGAAAGTGTTAATCTTCAATGTTTAGTCACATCTAATTTGATTGAAAGTGATAATTATTACGGTCAACGATATCCCTTATTTTGACAGTTTAAATAATACCAAATCTACATCCTCCGATTCATCTTTTATATATAACATCGACTTACAAACTTTGACTTTGCAAAGGTGCGAAATATTTCATGAATTTCTATTAACTTTTTCTATCAGAAAATCGAAATAAACTAAAAAATGAAAGCACAAATGAAAGAAATGAACCAACTAGGATTTCAAATATATTATGATGAAGTACTATAGTTATGGGTATCAATGTTTTTTCTTTCAAAATAATTGATTTACTAATCGAATTGAACCGATTATTCAATTTTTTGTAATAAAATCGAAAGCTTAATTTTATGTAAATTTATAATTGTATTGAATAATTTTTAAAATTTATAAAAATAAATAAATTAAATTACAGAATCGTACTGAATATATTTAAAGATATTTAAAAAAATATACAGTTTAATTAAAATATAATCTACATTTGAATGAATTGTGGGTGGTAAATTTCATGCATTTGTGTATGTGTATAAATAATCATATAAATTATTATTTCTATGGAAGTTAAATTTGAAAGAAGTGAATGAAGTTAAAAATAAAATAAAAATAATAGACAAAAGAGAGTTGATTGGATGGTAAGCACTCATCACTTCAACCTTAAGGTTGTGAGTTCAAGTCCCGAGAAAGCATAATGTGGGAGCTCCAGGGGAGACGAGTTAAAAAATTGAGATGGCTAAATAGGAAAATTAACCTTTTTTTATAATAATAAATTTGTCCCTAATTAATACATTTAAGAAGAAAATAATTTTTTTTATATAAAATATAGTCATTAGTGACGAAATTAGATTTTGTTCAACTACGAAATACATATAACTTTAGAGACAATTGATGTCGTCACTGATTGAAGTAAAATAATTAGCGACGATATAATTTTATCGGTAGTAATAACCTTTTTAGTGACAAAGCATACTATTAAATACAAAAAAACATACTTTTTACGACAAATAAATTTGTCACAAATGTTTAAGCATTTGGGGACGATTTTTCTTTTTGTAGTTAATATAATACTTTTAGCGACGAAGCACTATATCGTTTTTGTATACTTTTAGCGACACACATTTAGTGACGATTGATTGACGAATTATTTTTCGTCTCACAAGATTTTTAGTGACGAAATATGATTTATAAATGACAAACTTATTTGTCCCTGATAATCGAATTTGTTGGAGTGTATATTCTTCAACTAAATGAAAATTGATATTCATGTCTCAATTCGGAAGGTCTTTATATTCAATCGAACTATTCCCTTATTCTAAATGTTGAATATACCGTCCTTGCGAATTGTTGAAACGTGATTATCAATTTTCAAAAATTAAAATATTATATCAGTAGAAGAATATAAAAGATGAATGAGAGAATGTGAAATAAATAACAACAAATATTTATTATTGAAAACATTTATCATTTTAAATCAAATTAGATGTGACAAAACATGTAGATTAACACTTGCAAGAATCTGAAAAAATCAGCAATTTCATTCACGTGAATATTTTTATGAAATCTACAAGAATTCACGTGAATATATAAAAAAACTAACCAAAATAACAACTATAGTTCGTCCATTTTTATTTTTAATTTTATATATAGAAAAGATGGACGTTAATGATATAAGAGACAATTTATCCCAGTTTGAATGAAATGTCAATTTTAGTGCATGTTTTAGACATGATCCATTTTGATATGTTATATTTAAAAAGTATCTGTTTTAGTGCCAAAAATCTCTTATATGACCATTCATATTCTTCTTAGCTCATAACTAGTTTAAGTGAATGAGGAAATGTAGGTGCTAATACTACATACTAAAACTTATATCGGATGATTTGTTGAGAAATGAATTATTATTTTTTGTCTTTTCTATGATGTTAGTGCACTTCTTCTGTAATGATTTATGGAGATTGAGTACAAAAAACTCTTAATAAAAATTTGTAGCTCACATGAATAGGGTGTTAAACTTATAGATAAGAAGAATTGACTTATTTTCAAAAACACTTATGAAAATCAGAATATAGCAAAATTGTAAGGAAAGGTTTAATGTAAATTAGCACACCATCATCATGTATATAGTAATCTTCTTTTAACAAATAGATTCTCTTATTTAATATTAAATTGAGTGAGAAATTGTTATATTTATATGGCATTTTAGCATTAGTATTATGTAATATGAAGAGTCTCATGACTCATATGTGTTTGCATTTCTCATCCCTTTATGTTAAAGATGATTTGGAGTAGCTAATTGACAATTTCTATTGGTAATTCCCTATATAACTTCTTACTCATTATTTATTTATTATTTTATATTTTTATACCTCGTAATTTAAATAATTTTTAGGTCGTAATTCTTTCATTCATTTATTCACATTATTACCTCACCTTTTTCCTATTCAATAGAGGGGAAAATCCTTATCTATTATAATGACGGCCTTATATTATTTTGAATACAATAAAAATATAGAGCGCATTAAAGTTAGTAGAAAAGAAAATTTTATCTAGTTGAAGGAATGTGTTTTTTTGGTGGAGTTTTGAACTCAACTCGTGTACAGAGTTTGTTGAGTTGTACATTGTGATTGAACTATTATATTTTGGAGGGGACAAGTCAAGAAGATTACTACTGGACCGATGAAAAGTTCTGTTGCAATGATCTTGAATCTTTTCAAAGAAAGCAAGATATTCACGCTTCAACTTAAAAATAATTGATTTTCTTCATTTTATTTTTAATTATAACTATAAGTTCACCAACACCTCAAATTAAGAATGTAAAAAACACTCACTACCCCACAAAACCTAATTTTATATTCTCCATTCTTTTAACTTACATGTCAAAAAAAAGAAAAAGGTGAAGCTAAAAAGTTAGAAGTATGTATAAAAGTAAAATTTGAATGTCTATTAAACTTTTAAACTTGTGATGTTGGAGGATCCCTTTTCTTAGAATTTGAATTTTTGTGGTCAAAATTTCCATAAATGTGGTCCTTTTATCCGGCAGATGGAGACATACTCATTGTCGTGGAGCGTTTTGGCCACCCTCCAAAATTGGTCTTCATAATTTTCTTCCCTTTATACGTCAACCCCTTCTCTCCTACTTTTTAACTAGTGTGATGTATGAGATTTTTATTTTTTTCCTCTTCAACTATCCTCCTCTTGTAAATTGATTTTGGAATTCAATTAATTGATAGGGGTAAAATGATAAATTCATTATGTCAATTATTAATTTTTTAATAGGTGTGTCAAGTCAAAAATAGACAAGTAAATAAGGACAGATGGTGTATTTGATATGGTCAGAAATATATTACATGAATAGATTAGGTTATTGATAAACACGTGAAAATTTGATTCCTTTTCATGAGCTAAACACATGATTTTTTATGAACTTTTATTGATAATGTAATGAATGACTGTGAAACTTGATTGCTTTCCTTCCTTTTCACGAGTCAAACACATGATTTTTTATCGATAATATAATGAATGACCGTGTGTGTTGATTGTTTTAATTACTTGTATCTTGTGAAGTAAATATATATAATTTTATTTTCATTATAAATGATATGTTCCATTTTCATCAAAGATTGATTTAGGGAATTGATGAAATAAGCCAATATAGGGATAGGCAGCATAAGTTAGTAAATAAAAGAAAGAGCACACATATGCATATGATAGGTAGAAGTGTAGAACTAGGCAGCAGCCTCAGCGTGCATTTCGGCTTTGATGGCAGCAGCTAATTGGTCATATGCTTCTTTCATCTCATCGTTCCATTTCTTTCCCATTGCTTCTTCCACTGTTCTCAACAATGCTTCTTTTACTACCTACCATCAATTCATTAATATGTGTGTTGTCAAAAAGAAAAGAAATGATTAATTAATATAAGATGAAGGGAAGGGAAGGGAGTAGTGTATATGTAAAATTAATTACCTCAAAATGAGGGTCAGCAACTCCTTTCTGAAGATGGATAGATCCCAAGTACTTGAGACTAGTCTCACCTACCACCACTTCTCCCTTTTCCCGACATGTCTTCCCACAAACCACTAAGATTTTTCCCTACTTTTTAGCCCATAACAAAAGAATTACGATTTGATTTTCTCAAACGGATTTAGAACATACTACTATTACTATTAATAATTATGTAAGGAGCGTCATATAAAATGAATAATAAGTTAAGGAAAAAAACAAATAGTCAAGTCATGCGTATAATAAGACAAGTAGAGATCATGTGCATGCCACGTTCCTTATCGTAGTAATATTACTCTTATTAAGGAGTCTGTTAAGTCAATAGTGAACAACTATTATTGAATAGGAGAAGTATATTCTTGGAGAATCCAACACGAATACGACATGAAAAGTGAAAGAATTTCTACTAAGAATAAATCCACAACAATAAAGGGAAATATATACATATGAGTAAGTAGTAACTAACCATCTTGAAAACCTTAACAGCATGAGCTTTAAGCTTGGGATTGTTCTCAGGAAGTTCATCAGAGTCCTTCAAGAATGAGAACATGTTCTTTGCTGCTGGTGCTATCTCCAGGATCCTATCAATTAATATTTGAATCCCAATTAGCAAAGATGTCCACATAATAACTACACTTGTTTTACAGGCAGATCTAGACTAGACGCTACTAGCTAATACCATAAAATTTTGATATACAAATGTAATGAGGACCAGGATCTACTGACTCTAAATTTTGAATTTGTCACTCTCTCTTTATGTTATACAAAATATTAAAGGCAAAGAACATTATTATATTATTTATATGAGATATAAATAGTCATGTTACTTACAAGGAGAAGAAACGAAAACTTAGTTGAGGAATGTCTTGCTTCATGAATTCCCATGAATCCTTCACCAAAGCTTCTTGTTTATCTGTGAACCCCATCTTGTGTTTTCTGATTTTTATCCTTAACTATTTATACTTGTAGGACTGTTTAGTCATCTTTAAAAAAAGGCAAAATAGAAAAAGGAAATGTACAAACAATTAAGAGAAATGAGAACCACTACGTCACACCTTTGCTCATAAGATATGATTCTTTGAACATTTGTCCAAGATAGATAAATATAATTATATCATTTTCTCTGTCCCTATTCACATTGGGCTGAGATGGAGTGGGGTGGGGGGATTAATTTTTTTTAATTTAGTTGTGAAGTTGGATATTGAATTTTTTAATTTTCTAAAATAAAATTTATAAATAAGTTAAAATATATATAAAAAATAAGGTCTATAAAATAAATTATTTGAC
The DNA here is from genome assembly GCA_029582245.1 of Solanum etuberosum. NCBI lineage: Eukaryota > Viridiplantae > Streptophyta > Magnoliopsida > Solanales > Solanaceae > Solanum > Solanum etuberosum. Next base: position 31,788 of record JAJONR010006160.1, on the reverse strand, counting down.
TTCCGACATTCAAACAATACCATGTTGGAGGATTTTAATTTCTATTTATATAGAAGCGTGAAGAGGAGAACGATCAAGGGCAAAACTATCATTTCTAAAAATTATACATTGTTTATTTATGTGTTGTATGTGATAATCTGCAATGTCATTACGTCACTTAGGTGGCACATAGCACAAAGTTATCTTTGTGAAAGGGATCGATACATAGGAAGTAGACTAGTCCTTAGATTAGATGGAATATGTAATTCTACAATTTCTTAAATTTGTATGGAAGGTCCTTGAAATTTTCTCTAGCACCGTAGACAATTCTAAAGATAGAACTAACTTATAAATATGACAAACTTGAATAATTATTTTCATTTTTGCCCCTAAGTGAGTAGTGTAAATAAAATAGGCATTCATTTAATTTGTAGAGACATCAAACAATATTCTAAGTATTGAGCAATATAAAAGTTTTTTTTGACGATTTTCTTGTGCTTTTCTTTAATTTAACATTGATTAGAGATCTAATGTCAAAATGATTTACTTGAACTTGGAAGATCGTAAAAAAATCACGAGCGAGATGTCAAGTGTCTCGTGTTTAATGAATGATAATGTGGTATCAGATCAAACAAGGGAGACATTAACGCTTATATATCAGACATGATATTGGGGAGAGGCACTGAAAAATTAAGGGAGCAACAACACCAAGCAAAAACGTTGACATCCCAATCAATTTTTGCCACAGAGGTGAGGGATGACAAACAAAGGGAGATACCCACACACATCATGTAGGGAATGAAGTGATTCAAGAGAGCTGAAACGGCAAAGTAAGTCATGGAACATTTGAACGAGATATCGATGACAAGTTCAAAATTTTTAAAGACTTCACCCTTTGAGAAAAATGACAACATCCAAAAAGAGTTGGAAATGAGAAAAACCGTCATTTTCTTGGAGTGCAAGCTCATGGAAGCATTAAGCATGATAATTGAGACCATGAAGGCCAAGGTGGAGGCACTGAAGGGGGAGATTGAACCTGCTGGAGGGTCCGCCACATCTGGCAAAAGTATGAAGGCCAAAGTGAACGATATGAAATTATCTCTTACCAAATAACACCTTAAATATTTTATTAATTTTAGAGATACCTCCTAGACTATGGCCGAAATTCCAGAGACACACACCTTAACTAAACTAAGGTCCTATTACCCTCCTGAACTCATTTTTAAAAAAAATTGGTACACCTTTTGTCTTACGTGGCACACTCCGTGACTCCATGCAATTGAGGCGCGTGAGAAATATTTGGATGCCATGTAAGCCAAAAAGGTGTACAAAATTTTTAAAAAAATGGGTCCGAGGGGGTAATAGGACCTTAGTTTAGTTAAAGTGTGTCTCTAGAATTTCGATCATAGTTTAGGGGGTACTTGTACCTTCTCCCTTAATTTTATAGAGTATAAGATATGAAGTAAAACATGGTCTTCTTCTATCCCCATCTATATTATATTATAAAGAATAATATTGTTCGTTTTAATTTTCATTAAGTAAATGATGAGATCGTTCAAACTCTTCACTCTTCTATATAACAGAAATTTGTAGATAAAAATAATACTTATTATTTTGATATATTTATAATAGAATTTGTAAATTTAGTGTAAGAAAATACCATTGATTTCAGTTATTTGATATGATGTATGCGTTTGATATAATATTAAAATAAGCCTGAACACATATAATTTTTAAATTTTAATTATAGAAGTTTTAAAAAATTATAAGTTATTATTTAATTATATAGAAATAGAAATGAAAATTGTTATAAAATGTTATCATCATTATCATTCTATGTCGTGCTCTAAAATATTTATGATTTTTTTTTTTTTGAATAATGAAGTCCCATTAATATAATTTGATATTATTAACAATATAGGCCTATAAGCAAGTCATGCTGTGTAAGAAAATAGGAGGAGAAAGAAGGGAACATACACCCAGACAGTTCGAATCAATAATAATAATAATTAATCATCATATAATTAATAATTAATCAATTTCCCAGTTGAAATTTTTGGAAGTAGGATTTCTGAGATTCGTATCAATCACTCTTGGCTCTTTGGAGTTGTTTAAGGTCACTACTTCTCAAATTTTCAACTATCTATGAATACATATTTTGATAATTATCATATTATTATATTAAAATTTATATTGAAAATTTTGATAATTTTTGTATTGTGATTTTGATACGGTATTTTGTAAAGATGGATTTTGGGTCTAGCTAATTCAACCTCAAAACCTAGCTTATTGGAGGAGGATTGTCCAAGGCCATATAAGGAAATCAAATTCCCACCCCTTTTTCAATGTGGGGATTCTTAACACTCCCCCACGTCCAGACCTCGTAAACTGGAGCGCGGACATGATAATATGGTGGCCCAACATCGGTGAATAAAGAATTGGGATGAGTCTGACTCTAATACCATATAAAGATAAATTTTGAGCCTAACTCAACCTCAAAAGCTAGCTTATGAAAGAAAGATTGTCCAAGTCCATATAAGGAGATCAAATTTCCACCCATTTTCCGATGTGGAAATTCTTAAAATATTTAGTATGCATTTTCCAAATATTTAATATTCAATATAGTATTTAATAATTATATATAAAAAAATAAATTACCAAATATCGTATTGAAATATTTAATTACAATTATCTCTCTCTATATATACACACTGGAAGGATGATGCCCGTTCATCGCACGTGCCCAACGTGTCACTGAAATAAATAAATTATAATTAAGAATTGTCTGTACAACATTAGTTTAATATTGTTACAATATGTGCAAAAAATAATGCTAAGTAAAATTTAATTTAGATTATTGTCAATCCTCCTATTTTGCAAAACTGAAAATTCAGGTAAATGTTCTCTAAACATTTGTATAAAAAGACCAAAATTGCAAATCATATCATTGTTGACCACTTCCTTATGGTTTGATGGAGCCATCAATGTGGACATTACTGAAAACCTGGTATCATATTGTCACGCTCCGAGCCTACACCCTGAACGTAACTGACACTCGAGAATCATTGCTGGCCCCAAGCGAATCCTTGGCCTAGCTCAACTCTCAGCGGAAGATTTTCTCAACAATAAATGAACTTCAAAAAGTAAGGATTTAACTCAATGTCTCAAAATAGATACTCAGAATATTTTAAATAAAACATTCACTGGCCAAAAGAGGCAACCCAAGTCTTAAACATTAAACACTGGAAATGAAAAAACTCCTCAACTACTAATGTTTATCTATGAAGCCTCTAATAACAATGATGGAAGTCGGGACAAGACCCACGACATCCTAACAAAACTGAAAGATATAAATGGAATCCTCCGGAAGCAAAGAGGCTCACCAAAGCTAACTCAAACTGCAAGTGGTATCAATGAAGCGCATGTTGATGACTCTGGTTACCTGTATCTACATCATGAAAGATGCATGCCAAATGGCATTAGTACATGGAATGTACGAGCATGCAAGGGGAACTCTAAAGCACATACATAAGCTTGAACTTGATAAAAAGAAGAACATACTCACCTCATCTCATCTCAACTCAACTCAAAGATACTCAAGGATACTCAAAGATACTCAAACTCAGAAGTACTCAACTCATTTCAGTATAAAAGCAACAGTAAAGGTGCATTAAAAAAAACTTTTTAAAATAGTATATAATAACTCAATGTATTTAAAAATACAATAATAACTCTTTACTTTTATTTGGGAGATTCTCTAACCGACAACCATCACTATGAGCTATGTGATGATACATCGTCTCGCCCACGCTGCCAGAACTGTCCTATACCTTGCCGGAGTATAAGACATCCTCAACTAAGTGGATCCACTAAGCTATGCTAAAAAAATCAATAAGGAATCATCTAAAAAGTATGATCCTTTACCCATGTTGGCATACATGGTTTATGAGGACTCTGAGTTGTCTGAACTCGTCCCCATATCGGTACTCAATACTACTCCCAATAATATAACTCATGCTCATATGTTTAAAAACATTTCCTCATCCTCAAACTTTGAGATTATTACTTAAAAGGGTTTTCTTAAAAGAGACAGTGCTCAAAACTCCTTATAAACTCATTTGGAAATCAAAGTTTCCTCTCAATTTAAATGTGAAACATTTACTCTTGGGAATACTTAGTTCCCATATATTCATTTTGAAAAATTAAACTCAACTTCTTCTCATCCTCATACTCAAGTACTCAAGTCTTAAAACAAGTTTTAAAAGTTTTACAAAAAGACTTCTCAAATGACTCAAAAGAACTTCCTCGAACTTTACTCTTAACTCTATCTTGAATTTTTATGAATTCAATAGTTATGAATTGGATATGCATGATCTCTCAAGGATTAATGAAGATTTTAAGTGTGGATATCAAGTAGAAAATATAGGTGGAAAGGATAGGAAAAAGCTCTATACGATACGCGAGTTGTTGGTGGAATACGAGTAAGGACTAAAATGGACAGCAGATAATAGTCGTGGTTGATTTTGATTCGAGGATCTTACGCGGTTACGATTTGAGAGAAATCACACGGAAAGAAGGTCGGAAGGGTAGGGGACCTGACGACCCTGGCGCACTGAGTGGCGCGGGACGCCAGCCCCAAAACTACAAACCAGTGTTTGGGGCGCACTGAGTGGCGCGTCGCGCCAGGCCCCAAACTACTGGGCAGTAGTTCTGGCGCTATGGTGGTGCGCCACCCCAAGCCCCTGCCCAGAATTTGACGAATTTTCTTGTTCAATCTGATGCCCTAACTCATCTAGAATCGAACGATTTCCCTTAAACTCTTTTGGATTCTTAAACCCAACATAATTACAATGAAATCTACACCAAAATCCACCGAGAACAACACTCATTCGCAACTCTCACCTCAAGAACTCAACAAGAACTTCATTATCAAAGAACGAAGCACAAAACCTCAAGAACTCCTCAAGAACTCAAATCATTCAACCTCAAGAAAGAAATTACAGATAAAATCACATGATTGGCATGTGGGTGAACAAACCCAACACTATGAGAACTTACATACCTCGTTAGGATAGAATCCTTGGTGAAATCCCTCGACGATTGCAAGAAAATCTTGAACACTTGAATCTTTTCTCCCTTTTCTCTTCTTGAACTTCTCTCTAAAATCCTAAGCGTATTTTAGAATTTATCTAAGTCATTTTAGACCCCTAAAATATTACTAAAAATGAGTTAGGTTAGTGGGGTAAGGAAAAGACCAAATTACCCCTCCTTAATTTGGATGAATTTCCTTAATCAGATGATCTGAACTCAAATGGGCATATCTCCCTCATCCGAACTCGGAATTTAGCAAACTCAGTGGCGTTGGAAAGAGGACTCAGAGATATTTTATTTGATACCTTATAGGCCACCTAAATCATCTTGTGCTGAAAGTTATGGTTGTTTGAAGTGCTGCGGAAGATAGTCACAGACATTTTAGAGCATGCTCATACTTAGACTAAAAACCTCCATTTTGAAAACTATTTTATTTGTCAAACTGCAAAGGCAATAAGCAAAACACAAAGAATAATATCAATTAGTGGTTGAAAATCTTAAAGGTATATTTGTCACGATCCGAGCCTACACCCTGGACGTGACCGACACTCAAGAATCATTGCTGGTCCCCAAGCGACCCTCATGATTGGCTGACTACAAGCAGAAGACTAACTTGAGCATATATAAGCATCAAATTGAAAGAAACATTTAAAAAACAGTTTACTGAATCTCAAAACTTTGTTGAATATACTGAGTATGAAATATAAGTTTAAATAAAACATCTGAAAACTGAAAGACTCTCCAAAACTATCTATCTATGAAGCCTCTACTGTACAAAGATGAGTGTTGGGATAAGACCCACGACTCCTCAAAAGAACTACTACTAACAACTCATAAAACTGGAGTACTCCAAAAGCAAGAAGGTCTCACTCATAAGTAGACGAGCGGATGAAATGGTCTCAACAGACTCTTGTTGAGGATCCTAAGAACCTATATCTACATCAGTAAAAGATGCAGGTCGAATGACATCAATACATTGAATGTACGAGTATGTAATATAGCTGAATAACAAATAACTGAATGAAAGGACTGCAATAGATAACAATGTACTCAAGCTGAATGTAAAGAAATAAATGAGTTAAATCATTTAAAGCTTTACAAAATACTTTCTCATCTTTGAACTCAACATAATAAGTGATATATAAAAATACACTTTAACTCTATTGGGAGATTCTCTAACCGACAATCATCATTATGAGCGACGTGATAATACAACGTCTCGCCCACGCTGCCAGAACTGTCCTATACCTTGCCGGGGTATAGAACACCTCAACTAAGTGGATCCACTAAGCTATGCTTAAAAAGCAATAAAGAATCATCTAAAAAGTATGATCCTTTACCCATGTTGGCATACATGGTTTATGAGGACTTTGAGTTGTCTGAACTCGTTCTCATATCGGTGCTCAATACTACTCCCAATAATATATACTCATGCTCATATGTTTAAAAACATAACTCTTCCTCTGGTTTGAGATAATTGCTCAAATTACCCTCTTAAAAGAGGTAACTGCTCTTGAAATATCTTTTGAACTCATAACTCATTTAGAAATCTCAGTTTCTCTTTTATCAAAGTAAAAATTGATATCTTTAGGAATACATAGTCCCATTATACTCTTACTCAATTCATACTTGAAAATTCTTTCTCAAAAACATATCACAGTCATATTTTAATATGATCATTGATGACTCGAGAATTCATACTGCATAAACATTGATGGTATATCTAGATACCATGCTGTTCGTACATTGATGACATACTAAATTGTCATATTAATCATGTTTTAGAAACTCTTTTCTCAAAACTCATTTTTACTTTCTCAAAACTCAGTTTAAGAACTCAAGTGTTGGCTTTAAAAAGCTTTTCAAAATTTATAACTCAAATCATAGGGTTCATATGTGGAATTATGGACATGAACAACTCAACTCAGGGATCTTAGTAGCAATAAGGAAACTTAGTACTCAGAACTCAAGACTCAAGAACTCAAGGACTCAAGAACTCAAAACTCATAACTCAACGATATTTCTCCTCTAAAAAATACTCAATTCATAGGGTTCATGTTGAAATATAGATATGAACGAATCAACTCAAGAATTTTAATGCATAACATATAGCAATTCAATAATTAGGAATAAAATTAAAAAAAAAAACAGAAACTCGAGAACTCAAAATCAACTCATCTCAAGAATACTTAAATCTAGGGATATAATCCTAGATTACTCTTTTACTGATTTGAAAGTAGATGTAGGGTGTGAGGACGAACTAGTCCAACACTATGATAGCCTTACATACCTGAAAGAACAAGGTTCTTGAAGAATCTTGAAAAAGAACTTGAATAGAAGCCTTGAAACTCTAGCTTGAAGGAGAAAAATCAAGAAAGCCTTTCTTGAGATTCTTAAATTAGTTTCTTGAAATCTCTATGGATAAGAATTGTGATTTTCATTAGTGATTCATAATTGTATGGAGGAATTTGAGTTGGAAAGAATAGAATTCTTGGAGAAAGACTTACCTTGAATAAGAATCTTGAAAAAGATTGAAAGAATCTTGAATGGAGTCTTCTACTTTGATTTTTCTTTAGGGTTTTGCCTTAGGGTTTGAGAGAGAAGAGAATGATGGATTAAGAGATGAAAATCTGATTGTTTTGGGTCTCTAATTAGTCAAGAAATTCGTTTAGGATTTTCTTAGAGGTAAAAAGATAAAAACGATAATTTTTAATGTTTTTCCGTCGGCTAATTCGGTACTGTACTGTATCAAGTTACTAAAATGATCATAACTTTTTACTCAAAACTCGGATTGTTGCGAAATTGGTGGCGTTGGAAAGTAGATTCAAATACCTTTAATTTGATAGGTATGTGCCACGTGACTCTTTATATTCTAAGAGATGTGGTTGTTTGAAGTTGACCCAAGAAAAATATCATAGTGAAACTCAATTGGAAGGAATGTTTTCAACTCAACTTCATGCTAGAGAATTTTAGTGACCTTAACATCTAAGAAAATTAAAAATCACTCGGTAAAATCTTATTCACAAATAAAGAATGGCTCGAATCTTATCTTAAATTTTTTTGGGATGTTACAATATTCTTCAACAATTGATTTATTTGCTTTAGAACGTGTAGCAGATTAATCCAAGATGAACCAATGATCATGACACAAAATTCTAATGAAAATATTTTATGCTACAAATAAAAGAGAAAACATGAAGAGTATATTACTCTATAAGAAGCATATAACAACACTTTAACACAATATTATTATATTACATACTCAAATTACTACTCATGTTTTAGATTTCTTATGTTCAATTTTTTTTTGGAATTGATTAAATGTAAAATATTTCAACACTATCAATTGTATCTAACTAATATGAACACATGAAACAGAAGCTTCGAGAAAGTATAAGTTTACATGAATATAGAGCAGCGAAACTTAAAAATTGAAGGACCTGAAATCAACCTTTTCGCGTGATTCAACCTGCTTGTCCTTCTGACTATGTAACTTAAACAATTTTTCTTTGAATACCCCTTCAACCTACTACATTAGTAGCTGATTTTTTTTGAAAATGCAGTTCAAACAACAAAAAAAACAATAATACTGAAAGCTTACTCGGAATTTTCTCCCTTCGATATCACTGCTAATTGCATGGCAGCAGCAAAGGATTCGGCAACTCAAATTCTTTCTCAACAATCACCTGAAAGTTGTGATATCACAGGAAAATTAAACCACCTCAAAGTAGAGCCCTTAACATATAAAAATTAATCAAGTTTGTGGAGAAAAATACTACATGAAAAAAAGATATTACGGAGAAAAATGTCTACTCACCTAAGCCCACCGTTCAACTTCATTAGCCTTGAATCATTTGTCAAAACAATCAACTCTTGAAATTAATCTCTCTTCATAGCACACAAGTCTTACCTTCGTGGGAAAATTTCGTCTAACATGTGACCGCATCAAGCCATTAATTATCTGTAAAAAGTATCATATTGATAAGAAAATACTAATATTTTAGTATATTAGAGCTAGAAACTGTAAAATATTGAAAAAAAGTATGCATGTACAAAATCAATTAAGAAAGCACCCATATACCCATAACCTTAACATCAAATTTCAACTTTCAAAGAGGCAACTATCAAAACTCAAAAGAATCCAAGAAAAATTGTGGAAGGTCTAATATAAGGAAAATCAGTAGAATAATAGGAATCATAAACATAATGGATAAAAAAGAGTAAACACTCGTTAAGAAAGAGGGTCAATATCACACAAAAATACTTATCAAGTAAACAACTCAAAGAACTTGAGAAGTCGAGTGAGAATTTGAAGTAAAGTTAATTAGCTCCGTTGAAGGTTAAAAATGGTTGTCAATCTGCCATGGAAGTTGTGATGCAGAGAAGAAAGAGTAAAAGCAGTGGTGAGAGAGAATAATAAATTGGGATGTTCCACTTTTTTTACATAAAAAGTAGTGATACACGTGGAGTATATGCTACACACTTTTGGAAAATAAAATAACTAAGGTGAACTTACTATTATAACCCTACTCTTATAGCCCAAGTCCTTTTTGAAGTACAATTTACATTGCTTCTTGTACCATATTTGATGCAATGTTAGTCCTCATCAACTGTCACTTCTAAAGAAGGGTAATAGAATATAGAATATAATTATTAAAGCCTCTTGTACAGGCAGTTACAGTTGTTTGTAGCCTATATGAATAGTACAACTCACACAACTTGTTGTACAATTAAGTATTGCAGAGTTAGTCCTTTTGTTGTTGGCTTATATATATATATATTCTAAGCTCGGTGACCTGAAGCCACACGAAGACAAGATTCTCATTTATCTTTTATAAGGATGGATTCTCATTCATCTTTTATTATTTTTTTTTGCTTTATTCCCTTTTTACGCCCTCCGTTCAAATAGAGAAAAAATCACATCCTTTTTATCCCTTTCGGCAATTAAAAGTCACACATTTTATTTCCCACGCCGTCTTTCTTCTTCTTCTTATTCTTTGTTCTAACTAATAATAGTGCTTTAATGATTTGGGACAAAGATCTTGAGGATTGTGATGCAACCTATGACGCTTATTGGTGATCGTCCATGTACTATTTGATGTACAAATTGAGTAAATCAGAAGGTGGAAGGGGTTGATAATGAAAAAAAGTATACGGATTTTTTTTCCTAGATGAGTAGAAATTTTAAAAGGGTTTGAGGGATTCTGGGGAATACCTACAAGAGGGTATGATACAATGTGGAATCTATTTAGCTAATACACTTGTTGTCCATTTTTTGTAGTGCTTGATTTAGTTTGTCTTCTCTTGATTCAACTTGAAAGGGAAACTTTAGACTTGTATATTATTTTGTTGCTATAATGTCACACATTCTTTGTTAGTGCTTTTCCTTTCTCAACAAAGTGGTATCAGAGCATTGGTTATTGTTGATTATCGATTTGAATGATGGAGGCAAATATAAGAAAGGTGGTTTGGTTGAATGGTAGTAACTATCATACTTGAAATGACAAGTTGAAAGATCTTATATTTATCAAAGAGATGCATTTAGTTGTGTTTGCTTCTACTAAACCTCAGTCCATGACGGATGAGGAATAAAAATTTGAGCACTTGCAGGTTTGTGGTATATAGACACTGGGTTGAAGATAATATTAGAAATCATATTATGAATGAGACACATGCAAGAAGTCTGTGGGACAAGCTCAAGACACTTTATGCTTCAAAGACAGGAAATAATAAGTTTTTTCTATTGAAATAATTGATGAACATCACGTATAAAGAGGGCACTCTTATTTCTGATCGTATTAGTGATTTTCAGGGTGTTCTTGACCAGCTGTCCGAAATGAGTGTAAAGTTCGATGAAATGATATAGGGACTTTGGCTTCTTAATACTTTGCCATACTTTTGGGAAGCTCTTCAAATTACTTTGACGAATTCTGCTCCTAGTGGTGTTGTAACTATAGAATATGCTATGAGTGTTGTCTTAAATGAAGAGATGAGAAGAAGGTCTCAAGGCTCATATTCTTCACTTTCACGCTCCGATGTTTTGGTTACTAAAGACAGGGGAGAAGCAAGTTCAGATGTCAGAATGACAAAGATAAAAGTAGAGGCAAGTCAAAGTCTAAATAAAAGAATGTTACATATAACTATTGCCACAAGAATGGGCATATCAAGAAATATTGCTATAGGTACAAGAGAGATATGAGACAACAATAGAAAGATGGCGATGATAAATATTGTGTTGCTATTGTTGCTAATGATGATCTTCTTATTTATTGTGATGAAAATATCATTAATCTTGTTCGTGATGAGTCTACTGGTTTAAGGATTCTGATGCTACTTTTCATGTCTGTCACGACCCAAAGTATACCTTAGGCGTAACATGACATATTGGACCTTGAGAGGCTGTACACAAGCCACTTACCATGCATCATACAAGATAATAGAAAATTAAGAGATTTGAAAAGACAATTCATATCATAAATAATTTTATTAAACGAAGCGAAGGTCTACATAGTCTCAAAGTCATCTAGTACATCAAGAGTGATCGGGACGTAACCCGTACATCACATACAATACTGAAAAGTAAAGACACCTAGCCACAGAGATAAAGAAATTGGAGCGTCGGACCCTACATTTTTGAAGAATGTAGGCAAGAGTATGCGTTGGTACAAAAATGTACCAAGCATGATAGCAATGCATAAAGTTATAAAATCATGCTAAAAAGGACCTTTCATGTCATGTAAAGACCAAGTTAAAACCATAAAATAAGAGGTTAGAAAAAACCATCGTAATCATGGTCAATCCAAGTAAAACTTACCTTTGAACACTTGTGAGGTACTTCTTGATGTAACCTCAGTTCATCATTATTGTGGGAAGTATCCTTAACCGACATTTAAGATCACGTAAGCTATAACATGGAATCCGGTGTCTGCCCCACACCGAAAAGGGGTGTCCTTACTTGCTAAGGTAAGAACCTTAACTTATAGCTTGCATGGATCCACTAGCTAATGTCTATCTGAGACAATCATCGTCTATCTAAGACAATCTTCCTATGGTGGCACATATGTACTGATAAGAAGATTGCTACTAGAAACCTGGCCTCTAGCTACGTGAGAGCTTCCATCTCAATATCCTCTCGATGCTAAGCAGAAATTCCATGGAATAGTCATAAATCTTAACTTGACTTAACTTTCGTAGAAGGCACATCAAATAGCTAATCCAAGCTAGGTTTCTTTAGAATAGCTCCTAAATCTTGATTCAAAGTTTAGTTGAGAAAACCTTTCAACACTAAGAATCCTTATGTGAGAAAATCCTTTCACATTTCATGTATTGAGTAGTATGTGAGAAATCCTTTAACAACAACAACAACATTTATGCTTTATTCTCAAAGCAACTTAAACCATTTTATTTCTCAATAGTATTTATGCTTCACTCTCAAAGCAACTTAAATCAATTTCTTCAACTTCATAAAGAACATGCATATCTTCATAAACTCATATTTCATAGTTCAAAAGCTACATTATATCATCATAGCTTACAAAATATGGGTTATGCATGGGTTCATGGGGATTCATCTTAAAAACATGAAATTATCTTAATTCGTGCATAATAGTTCATAAAATAATCAATTGAACCAATATTGAAAGGAACCCATGACATGTAAGAAAACCCTAACCTCAATTGGAGATTTCTAACTTGTTAATTGGAGAATTTAGGAACCCTATGGAGGAAAGGACTCCATAGGTGAATATTATCATACCTTGATCCCAAAAGCTTGAAATCAATGGTAGAATTAGAGACTTGACTTGAAACTCTAGCCTTCTTCTTCAAACTTTAGAGAGAGAAATATTTGAGAGGATGACTTGATCTTCTTTTGGAAATTTGAGAGAGTGAATTGAATTGGGTGATTTTGGGGGTAAAAATAATTATATAGGAGTTTGGGTAGAGGGTAAAACGATGTAGTGTTGAGTTACAATAATTAAAAAAAGACACTAAAGCTCCTAACTTAAAACTACCGAATTGACTCACTAGAAGGCCTAAAAAGGTCGTCTGGAGTACCACGGCCCGTCTAACGGGTCGTGAAGAAATTTTGCCTGACAAGGCTTCACTATTTTGGGCATAACTTTTTACTCCGAGCTTGGAATTAGACAAACTTTATGACGTTGAATAGAGGACTCCGAGATCTTTAATTTGATAGGTCATGGACCACCTAATTCATTTTATCCGTGTGAGGCTTCGCGGGCCATTTAGACGCCTGTGGTCCTTGACCAGTGACTAGGGGAGAAGCCCCTTCTGAATGGGCAACTTGACGAGCCCTTGGACGGGCCCGTCAACCTCACCACGGGCAGTCTAGGCGTCTATGGGAGGAACACCGGCATGGGCAGGTTCTAGGAACTCCTCACGAGTACCCAAACAGACTGTGGTTCCTCTACAAGGCCCGTCTAGAGCTCCGTGGAGGGTTCCATGGTCCACCCTTGGGTTCTTGACATTCCCGTTTGACTCCTTTCTAGCCTTTCTCTAATACGAGGTGTTACAATGTCACACCAAAGAAGGAAATATTTTCTTCTTGTACTTCATATTTTGGGATGCTGAAAATGAGCAATAGTCATGAGGTTGAAATTCTTGGCATTGGGACAGTTTGTTTGGAAAGTAACAATGTTTTCAAACTAGTTCTTAATAAACTCCACATATTCGTTTGAATTTAATTTATGTGGGGTATCTTGATGATGAGTGTTATATTAATACCCTTGGTGCTGGCAAGTGGAAGTTACTAGACGTTCGATGGTTGTGGATCGTGATGACAAGTTGTCTAACTTGTATGTATTTTAGGGATCCATCTTTAGAGACTCAATAAACTTGATGGAGAATGATACTTCATCAGAGTGATAGCATAGAAGGTTGAATCATATGAATGAGAAGGGGATTGATAGTTTGGCTAAGAAAAAATTGCTCTCTGAAGTGAAACAAGGGAAATTGAAGAAGTGTGTTCATTTCTTAGTCGAAAAACAGAAAAAAGTTTCTTTTCAGAGTCATCCGTCTTCAAAGAAGCTTGATTTCTTGGAGTTGCTACGTTCTTATTTGTGTGGTTGTTTTAAGTTAAAGTCTCATGGTAGTGCACTTTACTTTGTGACTTTTATTGATGACCATTCTCGCAAACTCTGGATGTTTTCTTTAAAGTTCAAGGATCAAGTCCTTGATGTGCTCAAGAGTTTTCAGGCCTTGATTGAGAGACAAACATAGAAGAAAGTGAAATGCATTCGCTCATATAATGGTGATGAGTATATTGATCTTCTTGATAGATATTGCAGAGATTAGGGTATTCAGCATCAGAAAACTCCTTCAAAAACTCCTCAATTAAATGGGTTAGCAGAGAGGATGAACAGAACTCTAGTTGAGAGGGTTAGATGTATGCTTTCAGATTCTAAATTGTTAGATTATTTTTGGGCAAAAGTACTTAATATTGTTGCTTATGTTATCAATTTATCTCTGGTCGTTGCTTTGGATGGTAATGTCCCTGACAGAGTTTGGTTTGGTAAAAATGTTTCTTATGATCATCTTAGAGTCTTTGGGGGTAAAGCCTTGGTACATGTTTCTAAGGATGAAAGGTCAAAGTTGGATGTTAAAATTAGGCAATGTATCTTCATTGATTATGATTTCGATGAATTTGACTATCGTTTCTATGATCCAGTTGAGAAGAAACTTGTTAGAAGTTGTAATATTGTGTTCTTTGAAAATCAAACAATTGAAGATTTTGACAAGACTGAAAAAGTTGATTCTCACAGTAGTGAAAGCTTAGTTGATATTGATCTAGTTCCTTTCACTATTGCACCCGAAGAAAGTCTTCATAATGATGAAAATCAAGTTGCTAATAAAGATGGAGATCATGTTCAGAATGACCAGTATGATGTTGTTGATGCTCCAGTACAACATGATGTGGTTGACCCGCAACTAATTATTGATGCTCCAGAGATTTCTCTCTGACGATCTGCTAGAGAGAGAATTCCTTCATCTCTTTATTTTATCAATGAGTATATACTCTTAACTGATGGGAGAGAACCCAAGAGTCTTGTTGATGCCATGAAAAGTGAAAAAAAGTAGTTTGATGCAATAGAATATGAGATTAAATCTTTACATGATAATCATATCGTTGATTTGACTATGTTAGCTAAAAATCGAAAAGCTTGGAAAAATATGGGTGGTTTTTGTGTATAAAATGAAAATGGTAATCTAATTTCACGGTACAAAACAATATTACTTTTGAAGGGATTTAACCAGAAAAAAAGAATTGATTTTGATGTGATGTTCTCTCCAGTTGTGAAGATGCCATTCATTCGTGTGGTTCTAGGCTTGGCTGGAAGTCTAGATTTAGAGGTTTAGCAAATGAATGTTAAAACTGCTTTTCTCTATGGTGACTTATATAAAGAAATGTATATGGAGCAACTCGAAGGTTTTGAAGTCAAGGGTAGAATGAATTATGTTTTCAAACTGAAGAAGAACTTGTATGGTCTGAAACACGCTCCTAGAAAGTGGTACAAAAAGTTTGATTCTTTTATAGGTCAACAAGGCTTCAAGAAAACTTCTTCAGACCATTGTGTTTTTGTGCGAAAAATCTCTGATGGTGACTTTATTATTGTGTTTCTTTATGTCGATGACATGATGTTTGATGGTCATAATACTTGCAGAACTCATAAGTTGAAGCAAGAGTTGAGTAAGTTTTTTGCTTTGAAAACTTGACCGGTAAGACAAATTTTTATTGTCCGTGATAGAAAGGCTAAGAAGTTATGACTATCACAAGAGAAGTACAATCAGAAAGTACTTCACAGATTCAGTATGGACAAAGCTAAGATTGTTAGTACACCTTTAACTATGCACTTTAAATTGAGCACAAAGTGGTCCTTCTAGTGATGATGAGAAGGAAGATAAGAAAGTTTCTTATGATTCAGTTGTTGGTAGTTTGTTGTATGGGATGGTTTTTACAAGACTGGGTATTGCTCACGCTATTGGTATTGATAGTCGTTTTCTTTCTAATTCGGAAAGAGTACATTGAAATGTTGTGAAGTAGATTATGAGATATCTTTATGACACTTCTAGGAGTTTGTGTTTTGGTACAAAAATTTATATTATTTGTGGTTATACTGATTCAGACATGGCTAGTGATGTTGATACTCGCAAGTCTACTTCAGGGTACTTTGTTACTTTTGTAGGGGGAGCTGTGTCTTGGGATAGTTGGCAAAATAGCCACTTAAAAAACTTAATTGGACATTTAGTCACAAGTGTTGAAAAATTTGATGTATACCCACTATTAATGACATCATTCATGTGACCTATTTTCAATATACAAAAGCAACTCCTAAGTTTTAATATATACACTTTTGTCCCCATTCTTTTCCAACAAATATGAAATATGTGTATTTTCATTTATTAAAACAATATTTGAAAAACAATAACTCTCAAACAAGGAATCCAAAGCGCTCATTTTTGCTGCTGATTTTTCCGATTCCTGGAAAAAAAATCTGGCGATATTATCCATTTCACAGGTAAAATCATCATCATCCTACTCATTGCTATCATTTTTACTCCATTTTCTTTCAAAAACCAAGCTTCAAAATTATTTTTCCGCCATTTTAGAAGCTTGAGAAATCTTTCATAATGACTTGATAACACATTAGTAGATACATTTCAGTAGCTTAGAAGCATTAAAAATACGTTTCTCCATTGCAGGATCTCGATTTTAAACCTAATCCTATTTAGTCATATTTTTGTACAAATTTCGTATCAATCATCGATTATTAAAGACTGATACTGTAATCTAGTATCTATCACTATAGTTTATATGGCAGTAGCTGAATTTGTTGTTGCTGGTGGTGATTATATGTGAGTATGAGAGGAGACTCCCTAAAACTGGAATTGGAAATCTTTTAGTAATACTACAGTTCCCATTGCGTTGTGTGAAAATTGTTCATATGGAGATATGATTGCAAGAGTAATTGAGATCGTGAGTTACCTGCGAGCCAAATGACTTGGTGATTAGCTAGCAAATGAATGGGAGGGAAATAATACATCCCACATTCATAAAAAATGATAGGCACGTGGGCTTGTACCTGATAGATATTGGTATTGATGGATTTATGCCTATATTGAGAAGAAATGTGAATGTGAGGCCTCCAATTGAACCAGCAAATTCATTTAATGATGATGATGATTCGACTGGAAATGAGAGTTTGGGTGATCATTCAAAGGAGAGCTTGAGTGATTATTCAAATGAGAGCTTAAGTGATCATTCAATGAATACATATTCATCCAATGAATGCAGAAAATCAGCCAGTAGATGCGGAAGATCCCGAACCCGAATGTTGTGAACAAATACAAGAAGAACAGGAATTAGGATCACAATCCAACCATTCCTTCTTCGATGAAACTAATTTATGCATAAATCAAACTTTCAGTAGCAAGAATGAGTTGCAATTGCTATTAGCCGAAGCGGCAGCAAATAATTTTTTTGAGTTTTCTACAGTAAAGAGTTGTACTAAATACTTAAAGGTGAAATGTGTATCTCACAACTGTACATGGATGTTGCGGGCGAGGAAATATGAGTGTTCGGACAGATTTTGTTTCTACAAGTACATTGACAAGCACAATTATGGCGTTGAACATGCCAATAGTAGCCATAGAAAAATCTCAATCAAAGCCATAGCTTCACTTTGTGTAAATATGTATCGTAATGGCAAGGATATAAATGTTTAAGAGATTTAAAAGGGCTATGTTTAGTTCTTTTCATTGTAGTCCAAGCTATTGGAAATGTTTGAAGTGTGGTGTGGTTGCCAAGGAAATGGTCCGAGAGACAACGGAGAACTGATATTCATGCTTACCAGTTTTTTCCTACATGATCGAGACTCTTAATGTTGGTTCTAGCTATAGTATCATGGTAAACAGGGATAGTCATAGGTTCATGTATTATTTCTTGGCCTTCGATGCTTGCATTAGGGGATTTTGCCCACATGAGAAAGGTAATTGTGATTAATGTCACTCATTTACATGGTAAATATGCAGGCGTGCTGTTGAGCGTTGTTGCACAAGATACGGAGAATCATGTTTATCCAATTGCCTTTTGTGTCATGGACAAAGAGAATTATGCATCTTGAACATTCTTCTTTGAGAAGTTGAAAGAGATTGTGGTCGATGAACAAGATTTGTGCTTTATCTCCGATAGACACAAGAGCATCGCCAACGATATTGTGAATGTTTACAATCATGCTCACCGCAGATATTGTTTGAGGCATCTCGGTGAAAATCTTCAGGTAAATCATCATTGTGGAGATTCCCTCTATCTATACTACAATGCGGCAAAGGCTTATTCTTTGAAAGAGTTTAACAATCATTTTTGTAGAATGCAAGAACAAATTCCCCGTGGCAGCCGTCGTCCTTGAGCATGAAATTGATTTTGAGAAGTGGAGTAGGGAACATTTCCCTAGCAATAGATATGATGTGAAGACCGCAAATATCACCGAGTCACTCAATGCTATGTTGATAGACGAAAAAAAGTATTCTTTGTCATCTATATTTAATTCGATTGCTAAGAGGTTTGGAGAATTGTTCAGGGAGAGGCATGCATATATCCTCAAATAAAAGGGTAATAAAATGATGTCGGCTATAAAAAATATCGCAAGAAAAAAATGATCGAGGGCGACTCCTTGTATGTGGAGAACGTAACCGGGGACGACAATCAATTTACCGTGTTCGATGAAGGTGTTATTGCCAATATGAACCTACTAGAAAAGTCATGTTCTTGTAGGTAATATGACTTGATCAAGATATTGTGTGCTCACGCGATGACCGTTTTGCTATCGAAGCATGAGAATGAGTATGATATGAGCATCTATAGTACTCTTTGTCTTTGTATAAAGTTGAAGCATACCTCCTTGCATACTTAGAATCTATTAATGTTGTTCCTCTCAAGTCGGAATGGTGTGTGCCACAAGAATTTTTTAATATGAAGATTCTTCCACTTCTTATCGATACCAAGCTTGAAAGAAAAATAAGAAAACGTGTCAAGAGCGTCGGTAACAATTTTAAGAGCAAGAGAAGGAACAAATGATCAATTTGCAAGAGACCCGGACACAAGAGAACCACATGTATAAACAGCAATAAATCTTAAATAAGCTTGATTGATTTTGTTTTTGTAATCAAGATACTTGAGATCTCAAGCTACTTTTTTTTGGATCCCAACATTTTGGTCAATTTAATGTCAGTTATTATCAAAATTTACATTTTGTACACTATCTATTAATGTTTATTATTGAGTCCACTCGTTGTGTATTAAGTTGTGTATTATTAATAGGGATAAGGCATAAGTACCCCCTAGACTATGACCGAAATCTCATAGACACACCTAAACTTAACTAAGATCCTACTACTCCCCTGAACTCATTTTTTTCGTATTTTTGTGCACCTTTTGTGCTGATGTGACACTTTCAACCACCCAAGTTGGTTGTGTTTGTACACATTCGCCACGTGTGTAAATAGTTTTTTTTAATTAAAAATTATTTTAAAAGAAAAATATTCTTACTTTTTTAATCTTGTAATTAAATTAAGTTAATACATATTTTTTTTACCTTGTATCGAAACTTTTTTTACCTACATTCATTATTTTTTCTCTTTTATTTTTCTAATGATTTTATTTTCTTTGTCTTTCGTTTTGATTTGATTTCAAATGTCTTGTATTTAAAATAAGTTAATTTTGAACGGATATCAAAATAAGTGAAGAAAATCAAATAAAACATAAAAAAATTAAAACATTAAAATTAAAGGAGACTTTTGATTTTTTTTTTTTAAAATTACACATAATTTTTAAAAAATAATTGTAAGTGAAAAGATAATAAATTAATTAAAAAAAGTTTAAAGTGAAAAGAAATTAAAATAAATATTTTTTAAAAAAAAGAAATAAAAATAATTAAATATATATAAGTTTTATTATCAATAAATATGTGTACTAACTAATTATAAAGTTACCAATAAAAAAATGACACATGTCCAATTTGTGCACTCATCGCTTGCCTTCAAGAGAGTGTGCTCACTCTCTATGCCATGTCAATGTTTGTGGTGTATTTATTCCATTTTAAATGAGTTTAGGTCTTAATAGGACCCTAGTTAAGTTTAGGTGTATCTCTGGGATTTCGGTCATAGTCTAAGGGGGCTACTTATGCATTATCCCTTATTAATATATGAAAATTCATGGTATTCGTAATGCAATGATTATAATGCATGAATTAGAATGATTAAAGACCCAATTGCCCTAAAAAAGTTTCTACTAAAATTGTGAAGGGTATCATGCATGCTATTTTTAATGCCCCAAATCAAATAATGTATAAGAAATAATCTAAGTATAACTAATCCAAATATAACTAATACAAGCATTATTTGAATATACACTCTACCAAACGACCCCTTAAAAAATTGTCAAAAAAATCAGATGTTATCATTGAAAAAGTAACAATTTGACCTTTTGTTACCTTTGTAAAACTTGAATAGCTAAATATTTACTGGTTGTCAAAATGTATAGACCCTTTATACAATCGATACATCTCTATGTGCGTGGTGTATGTCTGACCAATGAGATTTACACTCTGACATTAGTAAGGTATATTCGGGTTTATATTTATGTTAAAGAATTATTGATACTGCACCTACTAGAATATATACTTATATATAGGTCATAACTAATAGAATTTAAAAAAGAGAACAATTTATTAATAATAAATTATATTTTTGAAATTTATCCAATTAAACTAGTTTAAACAAGTCATATGGTCATGTAAGTGTCCACATAAATTGAGGGTGATGATAAGAGTACGAGGAATAGTTGTTATATATATATATATACACACACACACTAGTATCTGGGCACGTGTACTCCATAACGACGAATATGAACTATTAAAAAATCACATAATTTCTTTTAAAATTTTATTTGAGTTACAATAAAAATATGAAAAGTAAAATGATAAATGTTTATAGTTTATAATTAACTCATAAGAAGAGTCCTCCCCTTATTATCATTTCGATATATAAATTTTATATTTGTTTTAAAAGATAAAATAAAGTAGCAAAAACAAACACAGAGGCACACCACCTTATGATTAACTTCCTTAAAATGTCTCTCTTGTCTCATAGAATAGAGTAAAAATGTTGAAATTAAATTAATAGTTACAGAATACACATTTCAAGAAGATAAAATGTTTGACATTAATTAGTAGAAGATGAAATTATCATTCTCATTAAGTAGAATGCAATTAAGTAATTCAAATTTATAACTAAGGAAACTTAATTAGAAGGAAATAACTAAAGAATTAAAGTGCAACGGTTGGTATTTAAATTTTGCCATTATATAATTAAAATATTAATATTTAATTATATAAATCAGATTTTAATTTAGTGGAGAGCCAAAATTACAATATTAATATTTTTACAATTAAAAGTTTGTTAAAATATATTTTACATTTTTTTGTTAAAAATATAATAGGAGCAATATTTGGTCGGAGGTTAAAGGATCTTCTAACTTCTTAAGCATTTTGGTGTATCATTTTTTTGACTTTGGGATTTGAACCTCATGATAATTTTAATAAAAATTATCGAAAAAATATAGATATTATCCACAAGCACATGTAAGAATAATTCTTTACAAATATTTAAAATTTTAGGTGCAAAAATTGTAATTATTAATAATTTGAAATTAGAATATCTTGTAGACATTAATTGTCTGTTTTTACATGTCTTATACACTATTATTATGATTCTATTTGTTTTAGTTTCTATAGCAAAAAATACACCCTTCAATCACATACATTCTTAAAATGAAATTACAAATAAAAAGAAAAAAATATCATAGGAGCAAGCTTAGCATAAGGGTACCAACGAAAATAGAAAAATTCTAAGACAATATTTTCCCTGCTTTTTATTGATAATGCAAATTGAAACAAAGTTATAGTAATAAACATTCAACCTTTGACCATAAAAAAAGAGTTAAAAATCTTGAAAGACAAGTTAACGTAAGTGACATTCAACTACATAAATGTTGGGATCTTATCATAGTTCTAATCTCGAAAAATAAGTAAAAAAAACAAATGCATCAAGCTCCGATATTCTAGTAATTGAAGTGTTATTCATCCCTATAATCACAATATGCCTTGTAATTTTTGACACAAATCCTCTCGTCTTGAAATTTTCTTCACTTGATTAATGCTTCTCTAGTCTTCCACACACAAAAATTGCATCACATATAAATCTCTCTATGAAAATACTATTGAAAGATTTGTATATATAGGGAAAATATAGCTTTGGATTAAGAAGATTCACTTACAAAGTTGAAAGGTCAAGTATTACAACAAATTAAAGACAAATATTAATTAAGAACATAAATTAATTTGGAAGATGAAACACGTACATGTATCTATTTAAAGGGATCACTGTTATTTTTAATTTTTTTCTATTTAATTTACTCACATGTATACTAACTCAAAATATTATAGAAATTCTATTATTTACTATTTAATTAATTAAATATTTTAATAACATTTGGATTTAGCATAAGGGTAAAATGGTAATTCAATTTTTTTACTTTGGAGCTTCCCACTTTTAACAATATATGAATGATGATATGATATTATATAATCACTAAATATAAATTACAACATAGAATACGTCCAACAAAGTAATAACACGCTAACTAGGGAGAGACTAAATAGAAGAAGGTAACTAGAATGGGATGAGATACTAGAACGCAGAAAGGGGATGAGAAATAACTGATAGCCAAAGTATCGACATAATTTGCATACCAATTCTTTGTAGCCTCTAGTCCCTTTTAACAATACCTAATTGGGCCTAGGGCCCTGAGAGCAATAATATAATGAAGAATCATATTCTAAAAGGAATCAAAAAGATTGTTTATCTGTTGTTTCATATTTTTTTTTTTTTCTGTCTATACATTTTGTTGGATTAACAAAGTATCAATATCGACAAGTGATGAGCATTTGGCTCAGACAAGTAAATTATGTCTCTAATTTTCTTATGTCTATTTTTGTGGTTTAAGTTTTTAAATTCTTAACTTATTTTCACTTACATTAATTTTCAAAACTTTCATATAATGAAGTTTCTTTTCAAATACAAAAAGATAGAAAAAGTGATGCGTCATTACTTGATAAAAATATCAATCAATATTAACAAGACAATTATATCATCAAACATATATTATGATACAATATATAAAAGATAAAAATGATCAAATATCAAAATATTTATATTCATTATAGATTTACTGTTCTTGAGATATGTGATAATGTCAAATCATTTAATTTTTGTTGAAATATTCTTAAACTCTACTAGAATTTACCTTCTTATTTTTTTACCGTTGAATATTGAAAAGAATTTTCATAAGCTTAATGACGTTATTTATGTCCGCACGAAACACATATAAATTATCTAATTGTCAGTAAAATAACGTCACCATGTGTGTCCTTTTGCCACAAAAAAAATAAATTAAAAACTCAAAATAATTATTAACCGATACTAGATTTCTAAATGCGAACAAGACCATGCATCTGTATACCAATAATTTTTTATAGTCACACAGAAGAGTATATAATTAAACTGTAATCATCATATTCCAACCAAGTCAAGAATGTAGCAACATGTTAATAAGTGCTTTTCACTTTTTCAAACTCACTTTGATTTTATTTTTCTATCTAATCAAACTACTTTGTGTGAATTCTTAGAATAAATAGCATTTTTTTATTTTCTAGTGATGAAGTCAATATTGTGATGATTCAGATTTTCGACTCAAACTTTTATCATGGACTATCCAGAATTTGGAGTTAACGACATTGTTGACTTTCTGATTCCATTGACATGATATGTCTTTTTATTTTTTTATGCATAATCTTGCTTAATATATCAGTAAAATGATTAGAAACTTTATACATTCAATGTAGATTTAGTTTAAATCAATTAAGTTAGTTAATTATTTTAAAAATAGATTTTCACTTTTACTTTTCATTTTTACTTGTCACTTTTAACATATTAAGAAGATAATTTTTTTGAATAACAATATGTATGTTTATGATGAATCCTCAAATGCCGAATATTTGAAATTAGTGAGAGAATTTACACTTGAACCTGAATCTCAAATTTAGACAATGAATAAGTATTATGCGAAAGATTTTATTTTCAAACTCAAGAAGTTTCTAGGTATAATAAAACTAACAATAGCGGTGTGTGTTTTCAAGGTGATATCGACAATAATGTTCAAGCTATTGAATAATATGGTGTCATTTATGAGATTATTGAAGATATTCACGTTGACCTAAAATTATTGTATTATTTTGATGTAAGTAATTTGACTCATTACATACAAGCACAAGGATGAACCAACAACATAATATAATTAATGTTAATTACAAAAAATAATACGAAAGTTATGATCTTTTTATCATTGCACAAAATACTAAGCAAATATATAACGCTCATATCTGTTGCGTGGAGATAAGACCGATTGATGAATTGTTATAAAGATTAAGTATGTGGGTAAAATTGAATTTGAGAATGTGTTAAATGTGGCATACCAAAATAATATCGCAGTTGTTCAACAACAAGTTGATATTGAATTAGAAATCACTCTAGAACATCCTCAACACATATTAGAAAAAAAATTCTAATGATGAAATAATGACAAATGTTGAGGAAGAAATAATGAGGAAAATAAATCATTCGTGGAGGACGAATGAGACGATGAAAATAAAACAACCGAGGAGGGAGAATGGGAGAATGATGGAAATGAAACAAACGTCGATGAATAGTGGGAGAATGATAAACTATAGCTAGTATGTAAGTTAATTTATTTTGCTAACACTAATTTTAGTAAATGCTTAAAACTTTTAATATATTATAATTTTGTATACATATATCATCAGATGGTGATAGTAATAGATTTCATCGTCTTGGAATTAACCAATCTATTAAGAATAAAAAAATATATTAGGAGGTCTATAAATTTTGTTCCATGTCAGCTCTCATAGTCACAGTCAGTACCTCGACCACGTAACACTTATTCTTCTTTGCAATCCTTACCAATATTGTGACACGCTTACCTACCTACAAAAATTATGCATCGACCACAACTCTTATCATCAAATAAAATATCGTCTGGTACTTCATCTTTCACAGTTATATCCCCTTACCTATAAGGTTTGAGATTTAGAAATTCTAGTTCTGAGTTTGATGCTATGACAGGTACCCTCCCATTGACTCTGCGTTATTTATATTTAGAAGTACCACCTACATCTTCATTTTCTCCTATGATACACCCAATGAGAAGCAAGATACACTTGAACTAGCAGCTGAAGTGATGATTAAGCCTGATAGATCATCATAATTTTGTTTTGTTATCTATTAATTTTTTTATTTTATTCTTTTCTTCTACATTAACTATTCATGAATTGATTTGCTTATTATGTGTTTTGCATTTGATATCCTTTAAAGGATGCTGTTAGAACTCTACAAGAGAGTGTTAGGAAGGTTTTTATAGAGTTTTATCGCTCATGGCGTGAGTTTTCAAATAGGATATGTCAGACGATGTTTAATGAATTTAAGGTATATATAATTAGTTATATATTTTTTTAGTTAAGTTTAATATTTTTTAGTATACTTTAATTTATTAATTATCTAATGCTACTCACTTTATTTTTAGATTATGTGCACTTGAAAACCAAAGTACAATATGATCATTGTGGCCACTTTTGAGAAGGAGGCCAATGCGAGATTGTCTAGCTAGCTAAAAAAGTCCAAGATACAAAGACACTTGAAATTTGGATTTTGTTAAATATCTTTAAGGAGTTGTGTCAATATTTGGATACAGATGAATTCAAGGATTTATCTGAACAAGTCAGAGAAGCTAGAAACAGTCTTAAGAGTAGCTCGTTGCACATCAGAGGTACAAAGAGCGTTAGAACAATAACAGGGGAGATGATAAATTTTCTAAATTTAAACTTCTAATTCATAGTTTTAAATAAAATTAATTAAATATTATTTGACTTATATCGTCTAAAATTATATTTTTATTTATAATAAATGTATTGAGGTGCACTCTCCTTCAAAATGAGGTTTTCAAGAGGACTCATGTGAAGAAGAAGAATAATGAGTTGGATTCGAATGAATGATTGGAGGAAAGGGCCAAACAAACTTATTTAAGTTTAATTTAAAATTTTAAGATAAAAAATAGTGCATCTATTATGTATATATTTTGATATTAAATTTTATTTTTAATATGCATAGAGAGTATGAACGACACTTACTTGAGATGGACATACTCAAGAATCTCTGGTTGATTTGATCCAAGTCACGCCTAAACAAGACACTCAAATTTGAAAAAAAGTAATGGTAGGGGACACATAAGGAAAAAATCTATAGAATGGGCTCTTAGAATGATGTGTGATGCCTCTAATCAGGTCTAGAAGGTATTGGATCATCATGTCAAGTCGAGACACTTGACGGTGTTCATATAGTTTATATATCGCAGCAAATCACATAACTTTCACGTACATTGACAACATCTGAGGCACAACGAGTTGCTAAAAATGAAATCATGAACAAAATCACTGAGGGAATCAAAGAATAAGTGTTCAACCTTGCTCGTCGACGAAATGCGTCCCGTTCTTTAAGAGGGTCCTTTCTTAGGGACGATATCGAGAGTGATAAAGAAGTTGAATATATAGACTCCACCCCTTAGCATCCCTTTAGTTAAAATTTTAGATTTTTTGTAGCAAATTTTGAAAGAGCGATAAGTCTTTAAATTATTATTTTGGTACTTGTGAATGTTTAATGAAGTTGTTATTATGTTATGTGAATTATGTTTATTGTTTGATTTGTTATGAATGGGCTGAATTGAATGTATATAAGATTGTAATTTATTTATAGGTGGACATCAGTTCAGCTGTCAAAAAACTGCAGAAAAACTGCGGACATAATCCTTTTGTTCGTCGCTTTTTTAAAAAAAATTGTAAAAAAAAAAACTCTGAAAAGTGACGGACAACATCACCTCTATGAATTTTTTTTAATAAAGAGACATTGTCTGTCGCTTATTCAAAATAAATTGAAAAAATAATAATAAAAATGACAGAACCTATCGTTCCAAAGTGGCGCCGTTCGTCTCTATTTGAAAAGCGACAGGGATAAAAGCGACGGAAGTGAATGCATTGATTTTGATCAAAAATACGACGCAGTCCATCACTTTTGATCATTATGTTTTTTAACTCTTTTGTAGTTGTGTTATTCACTCCGCTCATGTTTAATGTATATTTTATGTTCATGCCATGTTATGGATTCTCTCTCGCCATCAATAACATCGAGTCCTTGTCGCATCCACGATCTAAACTCAGAGAATAATAATTGTCTTTGTCTCAACTCTCTCGTTAACCATATCAATCTCAATTTGTAAACACAGTATAATATTATATTCAGAAAAAAAAGTTCAAGATACCCCCAAACTTTCAAAAATGATATGTATATACCCTTTATTACACTTTAAGGTTACATATGCCCTTACCGTCATATTTTTTACTCATACATGCTCTTAAGACAAACCGACATGCACGTGGCACCATCTCAATATTTTATCCAATTTTATTATTATTATTCCTCAAAATTAAATAAACCACACAACTATCAACTAAAATTAAAAACCAACATATCCTGACCCCCTTAAGACCCAAATTAAAAATTCCTAACTCAATTATCTCCCAATGATCGTTTCATTCTTCTGGATTATGACCAAACTCTTGACCTCATGAGCCTACCACAAGTGCAAAGTGTTCTTGGTATCATCAAATAATTTTTAGTGTAATGTCCCAATAAATTACAATGACAAAAAAATTGGTAAACACTCAAAGTACCCTCACTTCCTACGCCACAAGCTCCAGCTGGCCGTCTCCTTGTTAAACCATCCACCCCCAAATTTGATATTTTCAATATCGATCCTTGTGGATTTGAACCCTAAAAAAAAGTTCATCGCAAGAAGTAATTTATTTGAGAAATTAGATCTAGTAAAATCCCTCATCGATGCTATAGTATTAGCCTGTCAATGCCGGTCAACATCCTCGTCAATTTTATCAACATACTCAACAGAAAAATATATGTCGATCTTTAACACAACCTTATAAGATTTCAATAGAACTTTCAATGTGAATGGGTGTGGGCTTGCATATGCTACAAAGAAGAAGCTAAGAGAATCAAACACAATGGAGGGGGTTGATATGTGTTTATCTTCATCGATGACAACAACATTGAGGCTTGGTTTCGAGATGTACGCGGTTTGAAGGTGACCATGAAAGTAATGATGAAAATCATGCGAAGGAATTGAAAGGGACCGGGGTAACAACGAATTGTATGGCGCTGAAACCCATATCAATGGATATTTCTCAATGGTAAAATGGAGGAGATGATAAATAGGGTGATTAAGAAGTGTCCATATGGAGGGCTTGGAAAAACGAAGGATATTGTGCCGGTGGTTGAGTTTTTGGCCGGGTGTTTCTAGAAATCTGAGACTCTGGAAATGGGTGTGTAATATCTCATTTTTTGTGAATTTACATTTAATTGTGAAATGACCATTTTTTCTTTTCCTTAGAGTTTTCATGCTTAGTTTGTGTTGCGGGAATGGTTGGTCTGGTACCCGATGCAATTGAGTATGTTATTGGTGATTTTGACCCTTTTGAGTTGAGTATTATTGGCATGGTTGACTTTGGTCAATATTTTGAGTTCTGATCGTTGGATGAAGATCCATCTATTCCATTGTGTTCAGAACGTCAAGTTTGAGCTAGTAATGTGGTTGGTCAAATTTCTAAGGCCTTAGGTTGAGTCTTGGGCATTTGGGCGAGAATTTGATTTTTAAGCCTAAATAGTGGTTTGGAAGGGTAATTCTTTCATTTGACCTCTTTTCAAAAATTCGATGATTTTATTGAGTACGAAATGTAAAATTTAGTGGGATAACATGTACAATTTATTTTTATCGAACCATGAATAATTTATGAGGGTCCATTCGGGGGATTTTTCTTGAGTTTGAAATACTGGTTTGCTGGTTTTTAGTGCTGGTCATTTTGACCTTCACGATCGCAAGGCGCTGGTTCGCGATCACGATGTGCGTTCTATTTGACCTTTGCGATCATGTCCATTGGCTCGCGTTGGCGATGAACCCTTTCCTTAGCCTTCTCAATCGGGAACAAGGTCTTGCAATCGCGATGTGAAGCCTGAGTGTCCTTCGTGATCGCCAGAGTTAGTGGCTCGCGATCGCGATGACCAATTTTTACCTGAACAGAACCCAAATTTTGGGATTCTTCACATTTTTCTTATTTTCTCCATTTTCAAACTTTTGGAGCTTTGGGGAGGCAATTTCTTGGCTGCATTTTGTGAACACTCGTGTGGGTAAGCTTCCATTATCAATTCCTTATTGATTTCGTCAACTTTATGTTCCTAAAACATCTTTAAATCTTGATTTTTTTTTATTAAACGGACCTTATCCAAGGATCTCACCCCTCGTGGCGGTCAGAGGTTAAGCCGCACACCCCCAAGCCTTAACACTAATAACTAAAAACAAAAGTACAAAGGAGGAAGACATAAATCTTACCTTCGATCCTATGGTGGTTAATAAATCGGCTAACCTACTTAGGTCAGCCAACTTATCCTTAATACTAGAAAATGAAACCTACCTCTATGCACCTAAAGCGAGGACTCCTCTCAGTACAAGAAACTAGGAAATATAAATAAGGGAGACTATCCCCTTACAATGTTACAAAGTAAGAAAGAAAATAACTAACCTATTCAAAATAGCTATGACTCATTAAACCATAGCCCAATTGAAAAGATTACAGAAGAGAAGTATAGAGGGGATTTATACCAAAGACAGCTGCAACAAGTTCATGGGGCTTCTTAACTCTCTTTAACTTCTTTCTTCTGAAATTAGTCATGCCAAGCTTCTTTAAAATATAACTTCCCTTAGCAATTGTAGGTAGCTGTTGAGAAGTGTAATAATGTTGGACATTGTTAAAATTATTGCTTCATTTTGACAGAGAATCTGCAGTGTAAGGTTTTGAAGGTCTTGAATGTACTCCTGAAGTTTCCAGGGGAGGGTAGTTTGAGAATTGGTTTGAGCGTGCCATTTAGTCAGTAGTTGAGAGTCCACTTCCAAAATTATTCTTCTGTACCCATGTTGAGTGCACCATTGAATACCATGAGAAGCAGCCTGTATTTCTGCCTGGTTACTGGTCCCAAAACCTAGAGAAACAGTGTAAGAATACACCATCTCCCTTTTGTGATCTCTTAAGATTCCCCCTCCTCCAATCCTTCTTGGGTTTGTCATGACACTTCCATCTGTATTAAGCTTGTATATAAGAGCAAGAGGTTTGAGCCAAGTGACAGAAGTGATCTTGAGTTCCTGGCTGCAATTCTCTATCATAAGGACCAGATCCTTCCAATTAGTAGGCCATTGTAGGTATGGAAAATCAGTGGAAAGAGTATGATGAATGTCCTTGTGAGTAAGAAATTTCAACTTAATAATACTAGATTGTTTTTCTCCATATTTAGTTGAACATCTATTCTTCCAGAGATTCCAACAAATAATAATAGGCAGGGTGTGCAGGATGGTTTTGTGAACCTCATTTTTGGTCTTCATGCTCCACCATTTTATCAACAAGTTTCTCAAAGTAGTGTAACCGTGGGTATGACCAAAGAAAGCTAAGAAGAACTTCCAAATGTGATTGGAAAAGTGTCCAGTCATAAATATATGTTCAATATTGTCCCATCCTTGCTTGATGCAGCAGGAACATTTAACTGGTGCATGGTTGGAAACTTCCCTCTTAAAGCTCTCCATAGTATAAATGATATTTTGAAAGGGATATATTTGCTCCAGTTATAAGTATTGCTCATGGTTTATTTCTTTTTTTCCTTATGATCTGAGATCTCCCATGCAGAGGAACAAGTAAAATTATCTTTGTCATTA
This sequence comes from Solanum etuberosum, assembly GCA_029582245.1. Classification (NCBI taxonomy): domain Eukaryota; kingdom Viridiplantae; phylum Streptophyta; class Magnoliopsida; order Solanales; family Solanaceae; genus Solanum; species Solanum etuberosum. The sequence continues at coordinate 686 of JAJONR010006160.1, read as the reverse complement.
GATACGGATTGACGTGACGAGTTGACCTAAACGAGTAAGAACAATTTAAGGTACGTAGTCGCTTAAGCAAAGCGAAAGGAACGAGATGACCTTCCACACTGCTTTATCACTGATCCCCTCCCATGCAGAGGAACAAGTAAAATTATCTTTGTCATTAGATACGGATTGACGTGACGAGTTGACCTAAACGAGTAAGAACAATTTAAGGTACGTAGTCGCTTAAGCAAAGCGAAAGGAACGAGATGACCTTCCACACTGCTTTATCACTGATCCCCTCCCATGCAGAGGAACAAGTAAAATTATCTTTGTCATTAGATACGGATTGACGTGACGAGTTGACCTAAACGAGTAAGAACAATTTAAGGTACGTAGTCGCTTAAGCAAAGCGAAAGGAACGAGATGACCTTCCACACTGCTTTATCACTGATCCCCTCCCATGCAGAGGAACAAGTAAAATTATCTTTGTCATTAGATACGGATTGACGTGACGAGTTGACCTAAACGAGTAAGAACAATTTAAGGTACGTAGTCGCTTAAGCAAAGCGAAAGGAACGAGATGACCTTCCACACTGCTTTATCACTGATCCCCTCCCATGCAGAGGAACAAGTAAAATTATCTTTGTCATTAGATACGGATTGACGTGACGAGTTGACCTAAACGAGTAAGAACAATTTAAGGTACGTAG
>JAJONR010006159.1:0-54357 GCA_029582245.1 Solanum etuberosum | reverse complement strand
CAATGGAATGCACACGAGTGTAGAAAGAACTAACTAAAGTAATCTATAAGCTAACTACACCTAACTGGACCCCCATAAGCCTAGAAGGTACACTCGTGAGCAAGTTTAAATAAAAATCCGAACGGACCCCCATAAGCCCGACGAGTACTCAGAATAACTATAACTAAAGAGAACTGTATCTGAGAACTCAAGACCGGAGAACATCGAACCAGAACCTCAACCTCAATTAGTAGAATCTGACAGTACGGAGGCCGGACCTCGAACCGGATGCTCACCAGAAGTACCCAGGTAACCAATCACAAGTATCAAGTAACTGAGGCCGGACCTCTAACCGGATGCTCTCCAAAGTACCCAAGTAACCAATCACAAGTATCAAGTAACTGAGGGCGGACCTCTAACCGGATGCTCTTTATAAGTATCCGTGTGATCGAGGCCAGACCTTGAACCGGATGCTCTTCGAAAATATCAATGAGGTTGAGGGATGCCCGGCAAAGGTGCCTATGTAGCTGCTGAAAGAGTCCCAATCAATCCATAATCATAAATGTCTGTGGAACGCCGTCCACACTTAGCCAATCAATGTAAGTCCTTGGAACCGAATCGAAAATCAACTTCAAATCACGGAGCGGAACCTAGTGTTACCGACGTAACTCGTGAAGCCGTAGTATCGGAGAAATAAGGATAACTATCGTCGGAGCAAGCGTATCGCCTAGCTAATGCCCAAACTATCAGACTCAAGTCTGCTACACCAGTCTACAGGGATCTAAGTCGGCCGAGCGACGTCGGGCAAAACTAAGGCCTATCGGTTCTGAATCATGCATTTCTAAGGCAAGCCCTAGTCAAACCTAAACTAAGGCCCAACATGCTTCAAATAAACAGTAATCAAGCATACAAGTACTCCACATAGCAAAGAGGGTCAATTAATAACACATAACATGCTCACAGTTACCCGATAATTCTCGAAATAGGCCGAAAACATGTTTTCTAAACACCTATGCATGATTCAATAACTACCCCACCCAAATCCCAACTAATCAACATGCAATCACGTTCTCGAGCTCAATCTAAGAGAGGGAAGCCGTAGCCTACCCGTAGGCCGAACACGTGCGCTCCAAACTACTTCGCCGGAGCTTTTCCCTTCTGAATGGCCTCAGATCGCTGCCACGCTGTCAAAAACAGAATTACAACGTCTTTACGGTCGTTTAGACACTAAATTCGCAAGAAACGGAGGCGGACCAATTTCGGGGTCAAAAACGGAGAAAGTGGGACTCGCACCGAAAATTCTGGAATAAACCCCAAAAATAGGTTCTAAACAGCTCCCCGAATTGAAACACAATTCGGGGCTCGGAACAATCCCAACACGAACATGCAACGAAAAACCCAAAATTACGCTAAAAAAGAACAACAATGGCAGCTATGATTTACAAGAAATTACCAGAAACGAGGGCCCTACTGCTGAAACCAACCACACCACGACGATCCTCACGAAAACCCCCATAATCTAGGCTCTTGAATCACCAAATTCGGACCTAAAATGGCCAAGGAATCTTCCAAAATTTCCCAAAAATTGAGCTCGAAAATGAGCTATGGCAGCAGCTAAAACATAATTCTTACCTCCAATAAAGCTTCAAATACGAATTCCAACCACGCCAACGCGTTATCTTCGAAAAACCACTCAAGATCGCCCCAAGAATCACCGAAATCGAACCTAAAATGGCTGAGATATCAAGTCTCAAAAATTCCAGAAATCAAGCTCACAAAAAGGGTCGTGGCAGCAGGCATTTTATAAAATTTACCTCAAACGGAGACCCCAAATCAGTTTCCGAGCTCACCAACGCGTTCCTTGCGAAAAACCTTACAAGATGGACCTTCAAATCACTAAAATCGGACTTGAAATGAGAGAGTTACGAAGGTTTGAAGTTGAGAAATGAGGCTTAAATGGCCTGCACCAGCTATATATATCAGCTGAGAAGCTGATTTTTTATGCCAACTTTAAAATCTCCGACGGAATGCTCGGGATTCGTTCGGAACCCGATAAAAAAAAATAGATATGCTACCCTACTAAATTCGACATTTTGGACTCAACGGCGCAGTCGAAATTTCCATCAGAGGTCATCTTGACAAAGAGTGGGTCCCACACCAAAAGGTCATTTTAAACCAAAATCCACCGAGGGGCTCGGAATGAGTCCGGAGGCCTCGAGAGTCGAACGAAAGGTCGTGCTAGACCAAAATCGACATTTTGGGACTAACCGCGCTGTCAGAATTTTTATTCGGACACATTTTCCAATAATGTTGACCAAAGTCAACCGCTGGCCAATTTTCAAGGCTAAAACGCTAAAAATGGTTTAAACTCGCACTGAAATCCTCGGGACTTGAGTCAACCTCACTTCTAGCCTAATTTGGCCATTCTGGAGTTGATGGAATTGTCAGAATTCCGTTCTGAGGCCGTTTTCTTGATGAACAGACTAAAAGTCACTTTTCAAGCTTCAAGACCTCTAAAACACGGAAAGCTGCACAAAATCCAAACGAACAACCAGGCGATCGAACTGTCAGTGCCAACAAGTCATAAATGACTAGGGGTCGCTGTAGGAAAGCTCTAACCGACGAAAAAAAGGCGGGTACACAGAAATGACCTGGAGGGTCATTACATTTTCATATTATAATATTATGTTTTAGTATAACTTTATTTGTCATCTAATTTATCAATATCATGATTTGCAATTATAAGCTTCCGCAACGTCATAATTACTTTCGAGCCCAACAGTTCGATTGATCAATTCCCACACGGAGACATTGTGAACAGCAGGAACCGATTTGCTTGCCCAAACACATGAAGAGAAAGCGTCAATACTCAATAAATAACAATGTCATTTTCTAATTTCAGAGGAATTAATATCTCTTGTCCTTTTATTGTCTTATGATAGTATAAGTGATAGCAAATAATATCATGTTAAATTTGAAATATATATATATATATATATATATATAACGAATTCATTTGTCCCAGTTTTTGCCTATATTCGTCCTTGGAGGCGGATCGGCATTCAATGCGCTAACTTTGATACCATAATATATATACATATGATATTAAACAATGTCTTGAACTTCAACTAGCATGAAAATCTATTTCTTTCCAATTGGCACGTTAAATTCCCTTAAGCACGTGGATTGCACTCATAAACAAGTAGAAGGTATAAAACATTTTAAGTAACTGTCACCAGTTAAGCAAGTAGGATGTTTAAGCACGTAGTTGAAGCACATTGATGAAATTAGTAGGTCGTTTACTTATAAGTCTAATGCTCCGTTTCTTTCCAAATCTATTCACTCTAACTTTTGCTTAATTAACACGTATATACACTTGGTCTCTTTAGATTCAATTACGACCTCATTCTCCTGAGTTCAAATAAGTTCATCGACATCAACTTAGTCGTATACATATTGAAAAATACATGCATGGCATTACTGTTGTACAATATAAGTTATTAATTGATCGATCAATTCAAAATATGAATCGATAACTCTTTTTTTTATTTTTTTGCAAAAGTTTTTCACACTTGAAGTGGCCGCTCCATGTATAAAATCAAACAAGTGAATCATTATAGAAATTTTTGGTGACATAAAAAATTCAATATGGTTTATCTAGTGATTGTCCATTTGTGTGATATGCCTTTTGTTGTTGCTGACTATATGCCAAAATAAAAATGCACACCTATATTATACCAAATTAATAATTTTGTCTATAGCATAAGCACAATCATTGTGAATCAACTGCATTTCTTATTTCTACACCCTTTTAATTGATTACATAAAAAAAAAAAAAAAAACTCAAAATAAGTAGGTAGGGTTGTAGAAGAAAATTAACATTTTTCAAGATCCAAGATCAAACAGAAATCCTGATTAATTAATAGAAATTAAAACCGTAAAATTACTGACATTGATAATCAGTTTCGAGTTTCGAGTTTCAAGCAATGTAGTACATTGGATCAGGCAATTTGAAAGTGCGCTGACCAACATAGTCACCAAGCAAATCACTCCATTGGTCTCCAATGTTGCCAACAATTCTGTATCCATCTTTCACCAACTCCGCTCTTTTCCCTGACTTGTACTTCATTGATGACCCTGTATCATTTACTCCCCTGTACCCACACCAACAAATATCTCAAGTTCGAGCCATGAAACAGAAAATAAAACAATTCTAATAGGGATCTAGCTAGCGCTTCCCCTTTAATGAATGTTACAAGTATATGAGTACATGCTTACTTCAAAATGAGCCTAATCGATGAATGGTACCCAACTTTATTTAGGTTTGTAATTCTTATTTGTCTAAACTCTTCCTTTGTTCCCGAGATAAATACTGGTTTAATACCCATAGATAACAATGTGTTATACAGAAACAGAGCTGCTGGTACTGTTGGTGCTTTTCCTTCTCTTGTCCACTCGTCGAATTTCGTCCCGTTGTATTTTATCGACCTGATCACAATTAAATGTACGGTTTATCAAGTCAGCTTTTATGTATATATGAATCTAAATTACTAATTAGGAGAATTTGGATGGGCACGATTGAATCATGATCGTTTATTGATTTAATCAGTTGTAACATAATTGAAAAGTAGTTACCCAAAAGCGACATCAGAACGAGCGTAATAAGGAATGTTAGAGAGAGTAGTTTCATCAATATCAAAAACCCAAACATCTCTGCCATCTTTACCAATTTTGAGAGATTTGGCATACTGAATAGCCGCGGCGACTATATTATAACAGTCGTCGCGGTATTGTTTGCCAAGCATGTAGTGCCCAACGTAATCTTCGCATTGAAGGGGCACTAATGTCCAGTCCTGAATGTTGTTTGTTTCAACGGCTAGACGCCAGCTGAGGCAGTTGATTTGAGGTACATGGCTGCCGGAGGACCCGGTTTTCGGCTGCAGAGGGTGGATTTGGTTGGGAATTAAATCTGCTTTTGCAGCAATGGAAATAAGGAGGAAGAAGAAAATGAACTTCATGTTGTTGGTAAGTGTAGTAACATTTGATGTGTGATTCGTCCTTTATATAATAAAATTCGAACTAAGACGCTCCTTTCATTTCATGATAATTTAGTGAATATGACATCGATATTAATTTAATTTAGTGCTTCAGATTTGAATTTAGTAATGTAAAGTTAAAACGTGTAGTAATTATTTAATTATCAAGATAGAATAGATACAAAAACTTTAAGAGTTGATTTATTTCATGGAATTAGGTGTATCATCTTTAATATGTGATACCTAAACTATTTTTTATATTTACTAAAAGAAAGTGAATCATAGAACTTAGAAACCGATAGACGCAACACTACTTATGTTAGGATCGACTAGTTTATTCTTTTCTCAAATAATTAATGTAACGTAAACTAAAGTCCAATTTTACAGTCTCTTATCACTCGAAAACGCAAAATTTTGTCTCGGACATACCTATTCCCTTTTCTTTATTTCATTCACATCATCTTAATTATTTATTGCACTTGATAAAATAAAATATATTGACCGCAATTTTTATGATATTTTATTAAAATCAAATAAATACAAAAATAAGGAGACATGTATGGTCGGTTGAGATTTTAATATATATGTATATTATTATTATTAGTATAAGAACTTTTTATACCATGAATTGCGTGGTTTTTGACACAAAAAAAGGATAAAAGTTTGTGTCGCTATCTATTAAAACATTTTTTATTTCCTAAGCTCAAACTGAACGACCCCAATCGCTCCATTGCTGATTTCTATTATATCATTTACTTTAGTATGTTACAATAAAATATTTATGTAACTGTTTTTTCTCACGGAAGTCATTTTCTTTATTTTTTAGGAAAGTTATTTTTCTAGAGAAAATATTTTGATCAATCAAATATGAAAAAAAAAAAATTAAAATATTTTTTTCAGTACCAAATATCTATGTATAAGATTATTTAGCTTGTCGTTGGACAACGCAATATTTTGGCTCGAAAGTACCTACTCTCTTTTCTTTATTTCATCATCTTAATTATTGCACTTCATAAGATAAAATATAATAAGTGCAATTTCTATCGTGATATTTTAATTTCCAAATTATTTTATCATCAAATAAATACAAAAGTAGAGGCTTGTATGATTTCATAATATCCTGTTCATTTCTCTTCGCAAACTCTTTCTGAATATTGGTAACATCACTTTTCATAAAGTCAAAAATACACCTCTTATTTTTGTGTATTAAAGCTACTTAGGATCAAAGGGAATGATACGTATGCTTTAATATAATTCAATATTTTAACTAACCATATCAATTATTCCTATTCACAATGTTTGTTTTTTTACGAGGATCTATCAAAAATAACAAATCTATCCCATAAAAATAAAATAAAATATGTGTACATTACATCCTCTCTACAGGATATGTTATTATTGTTGTTTGCAATTTCTTTCCATTTTCATACTTGTCCACATTATTAAAATTGAGAAATAACAATTGTCATATCCGTTAACAGGTGACTAATATGATTGAAGTCACTACCAAAAGTTACCCAATAGCTGCATGCTTTGTGCCTTTGACCAACGATGCCTATTTATCAAGTCCAATGCAAAAGGGAAGATACTGATAAATTTAATATTTGTTGAATTTTTGTGTATATTTATCCAGAGGTACAATTATTGAACGCACCAAGAAAAAAGCTCTTTATTATCAGTTTTATCTTAGACTACAAAAAGAACTACCACCTATCACTTTTTCATTTTGAGCGATGAGTTAAGAAATTTTATATCACCCAATTACTTCAATCTGTTATAACAAGTGATCTTTCTTATTTTCAAGATTACAAATTCAAACCATCAAATCGCCATGAATTTCACAATTGGATTATCCACTTAAAAGGATAAAACGTTCTCCATTAAAATGTTTTGAGTATTTATAGGCTCAATCGATATCTATGGACCTTAAATCTTACTCAACCCCAAAAACTAGTTCAAGAGTTAGAATTGTCCGAATCATTGTAAAAATACGACATTCTCTGTAGAAAATAGAAAGTTGTATCCTTCACGTGACTTGGAAGAATATTGAACTCACAGCCCATCAATGAAGTCCAAATGATGCCCAAAGGGAGACAACAATAGTAGCTTATTTACATAGCCCATAAGGTAATAAATTCTACTCGGTATATTGTATTATACAAAGTTTTGAGTAAAGTTCTATTGAATTCCATATTGACAATTTCCAATTGCGAAAACAATAAATTGATCGGAAGCTTTCATATATATATATATATATATGTACCTGAAAAATTTCACTAATTGTTCAGTCTTAAACACATAAAAAATATACAAATGCAGATTGGGATGGAGAACTGGTTCAGGATAATCATGTCTAGATTCAGGAACAATCATATCCAAGTAGGAGCTTAAAAACATGAATATCTAATAACGAATCCAAATAGCACATCTTGAGGATAATTATACACCCATAATATGATACATTCATCGACAGCATCGGAGACAAGATGCAAAAAAAGATAATTTCCAGAGCTAAAAATAAAACACCTTCCCACCTGTGACCTGACCCTGCTTACTGATTCACCTCAATTCTGTCAAAACAATTGATCAGTTCAGTTAAATATTTGATATCCAGATTCAGTGCCAGTTGTTCTAGTTCTAGAAATAACCAGCTTCGCACTTGACACCACTTCTAACTGTCTTCTATTCACTTCTCATCTCAACTCTGGCAACATACAGTTGCCTCTCTGACGAAGAGATGAGATCTTGTAACTACTTTCACATAAGAAACAATTAATGTCGTCTACAGCAGGTAACTCTTTGAGACAGTTTAATTCCTGATCATCAGAGTTCTCAGTATAAATTCAATGTCAGGTCGCTTTAGCACCATGCTGGCTAAAGCAAAAGCAAAAGCAAAAGCAAAACTGAGCGGTAAGATCCTTTAAGCGTGTAATCATGAGCAGCTTAATCTAATCCTTGTTTGCATGTCACCTTAATGGGCTAACCACCCAACCGGTGATTGGATTTTTTCTGCGAACTCTTGATGTTCTATGAGAACCACTTTGTAAACGTTCAAGGATGGTGTATGTGATTGAATCAGCTGCCAAACCTTGTTCCTTCAATTTCGCATATAAACTAACAGCTTCTGAAGTTCTCCCACTTCTTTCGAGACAGTCAAGTAGGATATTGTATGTCACTATGTTAGGATAACAGCCAGCTGCAAGCATTTCATCAAATAGGCGACGTGCCGTCTCAACTTTTTCAGTCTTCCCAAAGCACTCAATGAGAGTGCTGTATGTTACAACATCAGGATTCAAGCCCTTCTCCTGCATCTCGATGAATTTCATGTGCGCTTCATCAATGTCTCCATTCTTTCCCAGACAATTTATTAAGGAGTTGTAGGAGACAATATCAGGTTTACAATTGCTATTCTCAAGTTCTTCAAATATCTTGAGAGCTTCCCCAACCTCCCCCGCTCTACCAAAGCTAGAGATCAAAATGTTATAAGTAAATATGTCAGGTATGGGGCCATCCTGTTTCATCTTTTCATAGAGATCATGAAGATGAGGAATCTGCTTTAGCTTCCCAAGTGCAGAGAAGACGGTATTATACATGAAGCTATCTGCTTTTACTCCCTTTTCATTCATCTTATTCAGCAAATCAATAGCCTCAGTTACTTTCTTAGAGTTGCATAAGCTCTCTAACATGGATAAGTAGGCATCACGATCTCCTCTATCATGGAAACTCCACATATTGCAAAACAGCCTATGAGCTTCGCTTGCATGGCCTATTTTACTCAACGTTCTAACAAGATATGCATATATCGATTTATTCATGTATCTCTTAGATATTTCCACAACTTCATCAAGTCTTCCAAGTTGCCCTTCTGCGGCCAATACATTTAAAATAATACTGTAAGTAAATTCATTGGGCCGGCAACTATTCTCCACCATCTTAGAAAAGACAAAGATACTCTTATCAACCATGCGGCCTTTAGCAAGAGCTTCGATCATAGTATTATAAGCAATTAAATTTGGTGAAATGCCCTTAGACAGCATTTCCTGAAAGAAAGAAAGTGATTCACCGGGCTTCCCTAATTTCCCAGTCATTCTAATCAGAATGGTATACGTATATTCATCAGGTTCGCAGTGCCACTTCTTCATGTCCTCGAAAACCTTGTGGACCTGATCAACCTGGCAAAGTGCTGCACATTAGAATCATTAGCCAAGCAGAACCATATTCATCATATATTTCAAGACTCACTCATTTAGTGTACTTAAAACACCTCTATAGCATTTTCAAATGCATGTATACAGTTTATTAAGTATTTTATCTCAGAGACAATAATGACATTTATCAGAAAGCAAAACTCAATAATAAGAGATCTGATCATACTTGTATTGTTCCAATACCTAGAAATAATGATGGCACCTGTGACTAGAGACCGATTTATTTGAAGATAGATGAAATCAAAAGCAATCTTTCGACTTTTTTCAATTGAAATCAAGACTTTTGCCAACCCTCCTACTTCCCAAAGAAGGACATGTTGAACCACTCGCCCATTCCTTGGTGAAAGAAAAATGCTACTTTGTGATAAAAAAAGAAAGCTTGTGCCTAGCCAAAATGACTTGGTTCGCAAAGTAGAGGCATTTCCCCAAGATGTTGGCCTTAAGATGCTTTATTCATATTTTGCACTAATGCCTAATAAAATATCTTTAAAGCATCTTAAAAAACATTTCTAGTTTTTCAAAAGTACATCCTTACCCAAGGTTAAATAAAAACTCCTCCTCATAGTTGCACTACATAGACTAGAATTCTTCCTATCCACCTTAGAGAAAAAACACTTCCTTTTTAGAAGAGCCAAAATGAGTACGTACATGAAGGTTTAGAATACTAGAAAGAGTCCACCAAGTGCCACCCTTGTTGGAGTATGAACTTTCATACCCAAACTTGTGACTCTAGTTTTTCAACAGCTAAGCCACCCTTCTGGAGGTAAAGTTAATGCACTTCATTTTGCATAAGTATTCCTTTTCTATTTTGTATATAACTAAGACATCTTGTTTCCATTGAATTGGTATACCTAGTGCCACAGAGTCAGTAAGGATTCACATTTCAGATGGAGAAACATGAGATGAACCATCTGTCCCAAACTTAGTGTTACTGTATTACACCATATGTTTCTTCGCGAAAAGAGTAGTTAAGAATGCTAGAGACAATCTCATACTGCAACTTAGAAACCTTTTTAGATTCCAAAAAACTGAATAATATGAGAGACAATCACAAAGAATCCAAAGAACAAACCTTTTGGTCCCTAGCAAGAGCATCAAGAAGCATGTTGTATGCAAATATATCCAATCTGTACCCACGTCTCCTCATTTCTTGGTAAACTTCCAAAGCCTTGTTCGGATTGCACAATCTGATATAGGCTTGTAAAAGACACTTATAACTATAGCAATTCAACTTCAAATCCCATTTTTGAACCAACCCCAAACACCTCGTTAGCTCATTAACACCATTCCCTTGGCCGTCACCAAATGTTCCAATAAGAAGATTGACAGTGGATATGTTTCCCTGAATACCAGTCCGTTCCATTTCATCAACAATCTCGCGGACGCAATCGAGCCTGTTCGGAACAGAAGATTTGGAGAGGATGAGAAGGATACGGTTGTAAGTGAAGCAGTCATGGCGGAATTTAGGGATTTCAGAGGGGCAAAATCGGAAGAAGCGAAGAGCGAGGTTTGGAGACTTGAGGGATTTGAGAACTTCAGAAGCTTCAGAGGGAGTTAGGGTTATTGTTAATGTATCGAGATAGTCAGATAAGTCAAGGAAAGGATCAGAAGATGGGGAAGGAGGTGACTTCAGAATCTGGGAGACCTTACAGATTAGGTCACGGCGGGGAAGAGCATAGCCTCTGGAGTCGGTGTGAAGAGTAGGGGCATCGACTTCGACGGCGAATGAACGGCCATCTTCAGCTTCCACCACCACTCTGCCACTGTACTCGGTGGCGAAGTATCGGAACTGCTGCCGGGAAGTCAGCCGGAGCCGGTGACAGGTATGCCTGAGCTGCATGAATTATTTTGTTATGTTCAATTGGGCACAGAGAGGAGGAAGAGTAGAGTAACCCAGCACCAGTGTATGGGCTGTTCTACTTAACGGCCCATTGCCCATTGGGCCGAGGCTCTTAATGGTTAAGGAAGGAATTAGATATATGTATACAGAAGATACACATTCACTAATTTGGTATAAACACCATGATATCAAACGCTTGTGCCAATTTATAGATGCTAACAAAATTAGGTAAGAAAGTTTAGACAATTTGTCTATGTTAATATACAGTACTGAGTGCAAAATGATATAACTCAGCGCGAAAATTACAAGGAGCAGCCTAGATAATATACAGCACTGATATCTGTGTAGATTGCATCACTATCCACACATAAAAAACTCACTGCAACCAATATCTCAGCGTTTTCTGAACACAATGTTTATCATCTCCTTCAAATTCCTGCAGGCCACAATCTCAGTGCCTCCGAGATCTAAAGCTGACAGTGATGTTTCAGCTGATTTGGGAATTATACATTTCTTGTATCCCAGCTTCACCACTGTATTTATCCTTTTGTCCATTCTTGGTACCTAATTTTTTTTTGAAAGGGGAACAAACAGAAGTCGATCAGAACAGGAGGAAGTGGAAAAGATCGTGTCTTGTGCACGGTGGGCAAGTATGGATGGTGAAGCATACGATCTCCAACTAGAAACCATAATGCTTTTTCTTGAAAACCAAATGGCCTACTGTTGGATGCAGGGAACATAATTAATGATTAATTCCTAGCAACAGTTGTGCTGAAGTTAGATAGTATGCATGAATTATAGTTTATTTTTTTTACAACAGAGGAAATGGAAGACCATAAAAAGCATACTCATGAAATCAGAAAAATCATGTAATATGGGAGGGCTAAATTTATGAGTTAGAGCAGAAACCAACAATTATAGTTTGAATCATATTTCTGCCTTTTTCTAAAAAAGATATATTGATATCAACTGGCTTATTCAAATTTGAGGATGCTATTTGATCTCAATGCATTGTATGAGGGGTCCACATAGCATCCTCTAATTTGAGAAAGCCATGTTATCAGGATGCAAAGTCCAGAAATTTTACAAAAAAATACTTCAAGATAAAGTAGGAAAAGGGGGGTTGGGTAAGTATACATACCGTACGAATTTCACCACCAAGGCCAATTTCCCCAATGAATGCAAAGCCCACAGGAAGAGGGAATTCCAAAAAACTGAAAAGGACACAACACACATGCTTACAAACATCTACATACTTGACAAGAAATGTAAAAACAATTACAAGAAGTATGACAAATGCAGAAATCCACTAGTCTATTTCACTCTCAAGATTGATATCACCCTTGTGGCGTAAAAGAAGGTTCCAATTCATGTTAAAGAAGGATAACCTAAATTTGACTGTTTATACTGAAAACCGGCATTATTATCAACTCCAGCAGCCATGCACAAATCTGTTTGCTTTACTAAAATAGGGCATTGGTCATGTGTTTCACATTGTTTTGCTTACAGCTAGGCAAATGTATCTTCCAATTCAACACAAGCAATTTCATGTCATCAAGAAAAAATGCATGATTTTTTCTTCTTTTCCTCTTCTGTTCATTCACTTCCTCTTTTGTCTTTTATATTGTTATGTATTAATGTACAGAAAACATCCACTATTATCAGGTATTCCTTCGTAATTATTGTGACACCATTTAGCTCAGCATGGAGTTTAAGCTGTCTATTTGACTTCTATGTTATACAAGAAGTAAAACAAATTAATACTTTCAAAGTTAGTTGCAGGAAAAACACCCCATCAAATTATATGTTTCAATAATTGAAAGAAATTGACTTTTTAAAAATGTGAAAGTTGTGTGAAATAGTAATACGAATTGAGACAGAAAACTATGTTGGTGGTCGACCTGAGCAGACAGATGACTAGCATATATACAAACAATACCTGCTGCAAATTGCTGCTGCTACTGCAAGATCACCAGCAGTCTCTGACAGGCTAACACCACTGACAACATTGAGAAAAACGCCCTATAATCAAATTAAACAGGAACTATATCAAAGATCTAAATAATATATCAGATTGTAACAGAAAACAGAAAGTATACACTGAGAAACCAAATATATGTATATAAAGGAGGACCAAATAAAAGAATACCAGATAAAACATCCTGCGGATAAATCTGTCTATGTAAAAGTGAATACGTTATATGAGAAATCGCCAAATGCTTTAGTATATGCTAATGGTGCTTATAATAGCCTTGTCTTTGTAAGTTGGTAAGGTTTTTCGAAATTAGATAGATCATAATACCAATTTGTTTGCATGAATGATCTCTCTTCTATTATGAAAACCTGGACATTATGTTGCCAAGAAAGCTCCAGAGTCATGTGAAAGCCAGTTGATGGAAATTAACAAAAAAACTTTAAAATCCAACTATCAAAGAGATCACAATGAAGGTAAAACAAAGATAAACTATGACTTAGAGTGCTCAAGTCATTTACCATAGAAGACTTTATGGGGTTACTGTAATCCACTCAATCTAAAAGTCATATGAAGCACATAGAGAAAGGAAGAAAGTATTGGGGGAAGGTTCATTAGAATCATTACATTCTCCTGTAGCTTGAGACCAGCTTGCTTTATAAGAACCTGAATACAGTAGTAAAGGAAAAGTTAATTTGCAAACGTCAGCATATCTGATCAAAAAATAGTAGCCCATGGCATCTGAATTATGCAGTTTCAGGAAATGAAAAGGACATATCAACAATTTCCAAGAATATTAACTGGTTTCTGTATAGTAATAACGAACTAGTTAATTTGCAATCTTCAGCATATCTGATCCCAAAGAAGTAGCCCATGGATTCTGAATCATTCAGTTTCAGGAAAAGGAAAAGGGAATATCAACGATTTTCAAGAATTGGCGTGTGGGCCACAAGTTTCAGCACATGTAATTTCCTTACAAAATTTCTTTACGAGTTCATTTAAACTTTGAAGGAGTAATACTCACTGAAATTATCATCTCAGCCCTGCCAGCTTGAACACCATTTACTTGTCTTGAGACAGATGAACCAGCGACACACAATGCCTACATGGATATAGAATTTCTTCAAACGATAAGAGAATGTATGAGAAATGTTACATTAGAAGCGCAGATTCATGTGGACATAGCTAGAGAGATTCTTGGGTTGAAAAAAAACAATAAAGCTGCTTAAATCAAAAGCTCTTCCTTCCCCTCATTGGTACACCTGTGTTGTTGTCATAGCTTTTGGAGAAAAATGTAGAGAAGATGTTGCAATAGAAACTATCACTACACCATTTTTATTTCCAGGACCTGATTCTAGCTCCATTGCTACTTGACTCTGAGGTTTGTCATAGAAATTCCCCCCACCACCACCCCAATATCTTTGTCATACCCCTCCAATTCCCCCCATATCTTTGTTATACCCCTCCGTAGTAAGGAATGCTAATTTAATCAGTCCTTCCCTGTCCTTGGGTTCCATATTTGTCTATGATGAACCTTCTTCACAACCCTTGGTTCCACTTGATCATAAACTTAAAGACTTGAGAATTGAGAAGACTAAGTCACATGTGAATTGCTAGACTAGGTTGGCACTCTGCAGTCTGCCTCAACAGATATATACAGAAATGATAATTACAAGAACAATAACTGATAAATGTGACTATCGGGACTCTGGTGTAATATGCAGGATGTACATTGGAAAGATAGCATGACCAACTTTATCAGCTACCCTCCTTTCGGTTTTTGCACAAGGAGACCTTCTATTCTGTAATTACCAGAACTAGCGTAGTGCTTGGCAGCTTACATCAAGAGATA
Organism: Solanum etuberosum; assembly: GCA_029582245.1. NCBI lineage: Eukaryota > Viridiplantae > Streptophyta > Magnoliopsida > Solanales > Solanaceae > Solanum > Solanum etuberosum. The sequence continues at coordinate 39,470 of JAJONR010006159.1, read as the reverse complement.
CCCAAAAACAAATTATTGCATAAAGACATACCTGGATTTCAATAAGAAAGGCTCGAGATCCATCCATAATTACAGTAACAGCTAATCCAGCCAGAAACTCAGAATCCGACTGCTGCTCACTTAGAAACATTTCACTTGGGTTTGAAACAGCCTGCAAGCCTGATTGCGACATTTCAAACACTCCAAGCTGCAAGGAAAACACGTCAGAGCATACAATAGACAAAAAATACATTAAAAAAAAGATTCAGAAAGTCACTAGGGATGGTCCAAATATTTCAGTATGATTTTTCACAGATAATCATAACTAGTCCTGAGATGAGATTCCTACAAAGAGAATAGCATAGTCCAGACTAAAGGGTTTGAGAAATGCATAGATCTTCCTTTTAAGTTGCCCCTTATCTCCTCATCAAACAATGAACAAGAAGCTTTGTCTCAAGTCCCATGAACATCTAAAATCAGAGCATTTCAACAAAAGGAAAGAACAAGAAAAATGACCAGAAGCATCTGAATACCTCATCTGTGGATCCAAATCGATTCTTCACTGAACGAAGTAAACGATGTGATGAACACTTCTCTCCCTGAAATTTTTAATGTGTGACCCGAGCATTGATGAGAAACAGATATGGCATAATCAAAAGCAAGAATAAGAACCTCCTAAAGGAAGGAAAAACAATAGAGAAAATTGTTCTACGGAGGATGTGTAGTGCTCAGTCTTGCAAGAGCGGACTCCAGACACATTAGATTCTAAATGCAACCAAAAGAAAATATGCACAAACATAACTTATTATATTTATTAAGTAAAAAGGGCATGCAAACAAGCCAAAGAGGCCACAAATTATAAAGGATACACCCAAATGTTCATGGACTCTAGATAAATTAACCAAGCATTCTACACTTGATCACTAAAAAAAAACATGCACTTTACCATACAGCATAACTAGCATGAGCACATGGTTTCATCTTCAGTGTCAAAACTCAAAAGCCATATCAAAACCTCTTTATTCTCTTTTAAAGATAAATCCAAGCTATACAAAAACATGTGTATACTGCAAAATTGCAAATAATATCAAAGTAGGAGAAGATACTGCTCAAATCTGAAATTCAGAAGGTACCAACTTCCATATAAAGAACAACATCAACTATGTGTTCCAAGACGCGAGGACCAGCTATTTCTCCAGACTTAGTCACATGTCCAATCTGAAATTTCCCAAGTTTAGTATCAGATCAATAGATAAATAACTGGCAAAGAGAATAGAGGAAGATTTCTCTACACCTATCAAAAGATTCTGGCTGCTGACTGCATATCATCAAGTCAGAAAACAAATTCTAGTTGAGCATAGGTTCATAACACAAAACAAAAATTCATCCATCAAAGAGAAAAAATATAGTATAACCTCTGATAAGGTAATCAAAATGATACCTCTCAAATAAAGGTGAAACTCCTCTTATTATTTTTATCTGTCATAAAAAATACTATATAAAAATATTGAGATAATTTAATTTACTTTTTGCAAAGGAGGAGAGGACAAGAGGGTAATAAAAGAAAGCCACCTAACGTGACAAAAAAGACAACAACCTTAAATTAAGTTACAGCAATAAATATCATCAACCAGATGTCTTAAGTTAAAGCACAGTGCTCAATTGTCCACACTCACCAGAAACACAGGGATATTGGTCTTCTTGGAAAACCGCAGCAATGCTTCTGTGCATTCTTTTACCTGTAATGAATGAATCAGCGTTAAGTAAGATGACTCAACACCATAGTGAGAAGCCACTTAATTGTTGTCTCTCATTATTTTTAAAAAGCAGGTAAAAGATTCATCAAGACATCCTTTTGAGGCAGATTCTTTTCTGAAAACTCTGTTAGCACAGCTGACTGGAGACAAAGGATTTATTTACAGGAAGCTCCATCACATGATAGCTTTCAATAACAAATGAATCTAGATCTACCCTTCCCCCTCAAATGGATAAAAAGCTTGGATGAACTCTCAGCAAACTTCTCACTATTACAAAATATAACACAAAACAGTGAACCTGTGATAATACAAAAGGTAGTACAAAACAGTGAACCTGCGATAGACCTCCTGCACTACCAGTTACTCCTCTCAGATAAACTGTCTGGATGGAATCAATTACCAAAGCTCGCAGTGAGAGAGTTTGGGTCTTTTCCAAAATATCCTGAAGAAAGACAGCAACATGGAACAAAACATAAACACATCAGATTTATTCACTCTAAGCATCTCTTAAACAATTATCTCATTCTGCAATCTTCAAGTATTCCTGGTTATTTGTTGAAAAAATATGCAAAGGACCTAGCCTTTACAAGAGAAATGAAGCACACAAACTAATACAAAGCCATCTTTCATCATTGATATAGATAAACAGCCTATCATTCATTAAATGATCATTTTTCATCTGCAAACACTTGCACATTATTATTACAATAACTTGCATGTTTAAAGCTTATAAAGATAAAAATATTGATATATTCCCATCCTTCCTTCACTTGTAGAGTCTTTGAGTGAGATGCAATTTCAGGTAAACATTGGTCACATAAGAATATCATAAGTTGGTTCAAAAAATAAAATAGAAGTACAACTAGAAAGATATTTTGGTAAAAACATGCTAGGTCGATATACCACTAACTTTATGTTCTAGGGTCGGCAAAATCAGCTTGTCTCCAACTAAACAAAGACTACAAACATTTTACACCTAGTTAATTATGTGATGAAGTACTGAGGACGACTCCTAAGTTCAAGCTTTTTAATTATTACAAGTCTATAAGGTGAAGTGCTTGCATGGTATAACAAAGAGATATGTGGAAAATCACAAGCATGGAGAATATGGTTTGTTTTCATTTTGTAGTGCAATTGTTTATTCAAAGCCTCTGCAACAATAAAAAGGTAACAATATAAATGGGTCAGCATGCACATTAATCACAGTGCAATTGTTAGAACCACTAAGCAGTTCCCATCTAAAGGTTCAACTTTGAATCCTCTTCTTCTCAGATCTTTTGAAGTCTAACCTTGCATTGTTTGTTTTAATTAACCTAGCACCCAAGTTTGCATTGCCGCGGTCAAGCTAGTTATCTTTAGCTCAACTTGCTACACTTTCAAGGGGACAAGGGACAGGAAGGGACTCATGTTGTACCGACTAACTCTAGTCATAGTTGTCCCACCACAAGCCAATTTAAGATTATTAGTCAACAATCAATACGAACAACTATTTGAAAGGTCAATCATACCAAAAAAAAATTGGCATTCATAATTATTGAATGATGTCAAGGGGTTAACCTCAACATCTGTACTTGCATATAAAAAGATTTCATCCGTCCCGATTCTCATCCGATCAGCTCTGTTCCCAATTTGCTCAACACTCTGCCATGAAGATGACTCGAGACAGTAAGATACCAACATTTTTCATGAGCATAAAATTGCATACAAGGAAAAAGACTTATTTAAACAAGAAAGCTAGGATAAAGATTTGGAAAATTTACAAGCCATCAACATTTTCCCAAAATTTGTTTGCATTACAGGGCCAAAACACAAGTATTTGCACTCAAAAAGAGTGTGCTCCCTCAAATTTACTTAACTTGAAGCCATATAGTTTTTTATATATAATTGCTATTCCTATTCCCTTTTCCAGATAAACCAATCACTTCTGCTTCATGCATTCATGCCCTTGGTCGAATTTCAGTTTAGCAGATGCAACATATCAAACGCTTAAAGAAGAATAATGGTACTGCCCCTTTAGGAATGATAAACACCCACCTCTTCACCAGACACATAGAGAACTGGTGCTGGTCCCCCCATATCACACCCCTCTGCAACTATGGCTGCAATCTTGCAATAGAGAGTAAGATAGTTAAAGTGATTGGAGAATAATAGATAACTCCAAATAATATGAACTAAAACGAAAAACTTATGTCGCCCACAGCATCATACCTGTAACAGTAATGTGCTCTTACCAACACCCGGATCACCGCCAATTAAAACTAAGCAACCTGAAACATAGAAAAGTGAAAAAATGACTTGGTCCTTGTTGAGAAGGTAGAGACCAACTTACCTATTAAAGAAAAAGGTAAAGACCCAATAACTCTCAATAAATCAAAGTCAAAATGCTCCACGAAAGCAATGGGAACATTTAAATAGTGAGAAGCAGAGACTAAAGGCAACCTACAGAGTGACTGTACATTTAGCAGCATTTATTTATCTGCAGGCACAGATTTAAAGTTGGTTGATGCTCCAAATCCATCTGTGGTACAGTTCAAGGTGTAGCCTTTTACAGTACTCACCACAACTAACACAGGTAAAATAAAATTACAGAATGCAACAACTTCTGGAAGCTTCCTTTTTTTTATTTGCAGGTGGATAACCAAGTCTTTTATATAGAATTTACTCGGGCTTCTAGCAAAATTGCAAGGTTAAAGCCAACACTGTGGTAACCCAATTTCATTAATAACAGAGTAGCAAGCTGGCTACATTAATTTAGTTATTGCTGGAATTCTTTACAGAATAGTGTAGATACGTGGGTCCACAAATACATGTCTCATTGACCATTAATAACAGAGTAGCAAGACAAAATGAACTTCATAGGTAAAAGCAGGGTCTGAACATGGCAGTACCTGGCACAAGACCACCACCAAGTACTCTTCCCACTTCAGCTCCAAAAAGGCCAGACCTATAACAAAACCATTAATTCAGAGTGTTCATTGACATTTACCAGTGATCTCCCTATGTTATATATCAAACTTAAATGGCCAAAAGAACTCATCCAATGATATCAACTTAGAAAGATGCAGTAGCATTCATTTTTCATATTAAATTCAACGTGAATCAAATTGATTTACGACTGTCCACTTGGTCCTACACTCTTGTCAAAATTTCATTTCACCTAATCTAAACATTCACTCATTCGAGAAGCTAGAAAACTTGGTAGATATTCCAACTAAAACATAGACAGGATTAGTATATCAATAAACTAGAAAGCCAAAATCTTAACATCATATGCATAATACATAGAGAAACTCAAATTCAAGTTGGTACAAACTGTCACTTCACTTACAGAGGGATTCGCCAATTCGATTGATTAATCCCCTTATTTACATCCGTCAATTTTGTGGGCATAGCTCTAACAGACTGATGAGGCAGCCACGACCTTGTCACATTCTCTAAAACCTCAAACCCACTCGTGAGATGCTCTACCCCTTCAGAAAACCGCTTCATAGTATTCACCCCATTACACTGCTTACATATCCCCCACCACTGTCCATCATCATACCCACAATCAGAACACACCCACACTGTTTTACTCTTCCCTTTCCCCTTCTTCTTGTTCCCATTCCCTGTAACCTCATAAACCCTACCCTTTGAACCCAAAACATTGGAGTAATTTGCAGTCGATTTAGACTCCCTTTGCGGAACATTCTCACCACTAGGGTTTTCTCTAGCTGCTGAAGGAGCGGTCCAGCCTTGTACGGCGTCTTCGGTGAGAGCTGTGGACTCGTTAGGGAAGTGTTTCCGGCGAGTGAAGTGGAACTGGCGAGAACTGCATATGATAGTGAAACGGAGAGATGAAAGGGGGTTTGTTGGAGGGAGATTGAGCAAGTGTTTTTGGAAACGGAGAGCTCTTAGAGCTTGCATGTTTGATACTTGCATTTACAGAGAAAATGGAGGATTCCGGGAGTTTTATAGGCGCAAATTTTGAACAGAGCACTCCCACTGACTGATAAACGGAGGGAACGGAAACTCTCCCTTATTAGCTTTTTGGTAACTTTTTTTTTTCTTTCTTCTTCCGGTTTTCAATATTGTATTGTATTGACCCCACTAAATTCAAATTATGTATCCATTTGTTGGAACAAAACAAATGATTTTATTTTTTTCATTTTTGAGTCTCGAATTCAAAAACTTTTGTCGGACATGACTAATAAATATAATAACAATAATAATATATTCCACATAATTTCACAAATTGAATCCATAAAATAACGACTAATGATTCATATTTTATAGAATAGTAAATTTTTCATTTGATAATTTATTGATACTTATCTCTCATAATTTATTTGAAACACATGTATACCAAATAAATATAGTTCAAGATGCTATACGTCTACTTAGGACATAATATGTTGAAGTTCAACCAACTATAAATTAAGTAGAATTTAAACTTTTATAAAATAATTTCAGAATATATGATTCTATTTTTATTTTTATTTTTTTAAAAAAACTAGTACAGTTAAAATCTTCAATTGAAGATTAAAGGCAATGTAACTAAAATATTTGGCATGGTGTGTCTTTTTTTTTTAAAAAAGATTGCATGAATTTAAAACTCCGTTACAAACAAAAAATGAAATTAATATCAAATCTAAATCATATTTATTAATGGATTATAACAAAAGTTCATATTCTTTTTTCATCAAACAATAAATTCATCAACATTAAATGTAACATCAAAAAATTATAATTGTATCTTTTTGTTACAAAGAAAGACTTCACTAAAAACTACTCAACTAAGCGTTCAAACATTTAAAGTAAGAAAATCATGAAAAACACAATTTGTAATAAAAAAATGTTCGAATTTTAAAAATGAAGAACAAATGAAATCTAAGACAAAACATTTTTTAATATTCAATTTAATTTAAAGCAGCTCATTCGCTAATAGTTAAAATGGTAAATAAAATCATTCATCTAAGAAGAATTAATCAAAATAGTCACCAATTTAAATGCTTAAATTAAAAATATCAACATATAATTTATATATATCGACTAAAAAAAGTAAATAATGAACCATTATATTTGTTTTAAAATGTCTCTCTAAAACAATTTTTTTTATTTTCACAAAATAGAAATAAGGCTGGATATATTATTAGAACCCACTTACATAATTATACTGATAAATTATTGTTATACCGATATATTATTGTGGTCATAACTCATAGGTTATATATGGGTAAAAATTCCAAACATTAATACTGGGCCCAAAACCACGAACTTTTTCCCCAATTAAGAGACCGACTCCAACTAGACGCACCTTGACCCGCTCCATATCACGTTAGGGTTTTGAGAATTGGAGCACATTCTTGAAATTGCACTGCAGCTGCAGAAATCCCTTTGTCCAGTTTCAGATTTTGAGACCAAAAAATGGGGAAAGCAAAAAAGGCTCCCAAATTCGCAGTGATGAAGAAAATGGTTACTCACAAAGCAATCAAGGAGTGAGTTATTGTGTTGATTCCCTCTTTCGCCCATCTATTCTCGTATTTGGTTTTCTATTTTTTGAATTTTAATGGTGTTTAATTCCAGATATAAAGAGGCAGTTTTGAACCCTAATAAGAAAGATTTAACTCAAGAGAAGCTCCCAAGAAACGTGTAAGTTTGTATTTTGGCTTCAATTTCTAATTTAAAGCAAAAGACTTTGTTCATTTTGAATATTGAGTCGCTGGTTATGTGTTTCAGGCCTTATGTTTCGTCTGCACTCTTCTTCAAGTACAACACAGCTTTGGGGCCGCCGTATCTTGTTTTAGTTGATACTAACTTTATTAATTTCTCCATTCAGAATAAAGTAAGTGGCTTCTTTTCAATTTTTGTAAATTAAAAGAATTTATTAATGTTTCGCAGGCTTGGTGTCGTCTCCGCTATATATTATTCCACCCAGCATTAAGCCTTCAAGTTTGTATATCTTGTTTGTACCATAATACATGTTAGGAAAAACATAGGATTCTTAAAAAATCTCACATCAGAAAGGTTTGAGTTGTTGAGAATTTTTGTGCATAAAGGGGCTGTGACATCCATTTTGCTTTAAAGTTTCCGTGCTTGGCAGCTAGAAATCAACTGAGTATCATATAACTTTAGATATTTAACTATATAGGTGATAGAAGTTCTTGCCTAGCTTTATGGTGCCCGGAATGATTAAGAACAACATACATTTTATTCTCTCAGATTCCTTGTCTTTCCCTTCCTTTATTTTCCAGTAAGTAGATAGTAGTTGCCTTTCTACAATAAAGTCAGAGGACAGTGGTTGCTAGTGAACAATGTGGATTATATATGATTTTTGTTGGCTCTCTTTCTAATGATTTCTTTTACGTTGATATATGTTTTATTTCTGATTTCTATGACTAAGTTGATCGAGCTTAACTCTTCTGTTTCAGTTGGATTTGGAGAAAGGGATGATGGATTGCTTGTATGCCAAATGTAAGTTCCCTCATCCCTAGGTGGTTTCTCACTTTCCCCATCCCCGCTTCTTTATCACAATCTTCCCTTGGTCGAATACATTTGTGTTTAAAGTATGGAGGCACATAATAGCTGTGTCTCAAAACATTGTCAAAATGAAATGAGATAACTGTTTCATGGTATGGTAGTTGTTTTTTTTGTTTTAATTTTAAAAATTCTTGATGCAAGTGATTGCTACTGTGATCTATCTGAATTCATCACTGAAAAATCCCAAAGAAGAACTGGATTTGTATTTACAGAGAAGTTACATATTCTCCTTCCACAGGTACTCCTTGCATTACAGACTGTGTCATGGCTGAGCTTGAGAAGCTGGGTCAGAAATACCGCGTTGCTCTTAGGTACTTGTTTCAAATTATCTTTTGATTCTGTCACTAGTCAAAATGTATTAAGCTAAGTGCTGTTTAGTTTTGTCCTTTTTTTCTCACACTTGGGAAGGGTGGATGATTAGCTAGAGCAGCGGTTTTTGTAGAGAAACTTCCCCCGTATGTATATTTAGTGATTCAAGGGCATTGTTAATTAGTTTTATGGTTATAATTTTGTTTAATTTAATATCAACAAAATAAAACAAACTATATTGTGTACATCTATGGCTTAATCATTTCTTAGTCCTTCCTCGAATGCAAAGGGCGAAGAAAAAATAGAAACGTTTTGTCACAAAAAAAAGGGAAAAAGAAATATGCAAGCATTAGTAGAACCTTTACCCCTTCACTTAGATAGTTACGAATTGACAAAATGACTAGTAGTTAAGCAGTAATCAATTCTGACCCCCACATGATGAAAAGAGTAAAAGGCCCCGAGACCAAAATAGACAATTTGACCTCAAGGAGATATGAGTTGATATGTGCTCCAAGGATAAACGCAGAACAGAAAACCTTGTTGTGGGTGGCATGTATAAACTGTAAATAACTTATAATTTTTGCAAGACTGTTCTGTTTCTCCGTGTGCTCTTTTTTTTTTTTTTTGGAACCAACCATTTCATGAGTGCAAAGAATACTACCTCGCTGAGTCTGTTTCAGATCAATAGCAGGGCAGCTAGTAGCATTGCCTTAAATTGTGTTTAGATTGAGCAAATTATGTTACTAGTCATGCAGATGCTTTTCTCAGCTTCTAGTGATGATACTAACATGGGTAACTTTGTATAGTACTAATGGATTTAAGTTTCTGTAATCTTTTGGAAGTTCTCTGCAAAGAATAAATCTGTTTCGTCATCGTCATTTCATTTAGATTAGAATGTGAACTCCTCCCTTTCAACAACAGTGAAATTGGTGGAAAAAACATATGTCTTTTGGTTTTTGTCCCCATGATAATGGATGTTCTTATTCCCTTAAATTTTTCTTTGTTGTAAATAGAATTGCAAAAGATCCCCGATTCGAAAGGCTTCCCTGTACTCACAAAGGGACATATGCCGATGATTGTATTGTTGAGAGAGTTACACAGGTATGATCTTAATCCATTGTGCATAATTTTCTCTGAATTTGTTAGTTGTGTAAAGCAATTTGTAATTCTACTGCATGTGTGGATGATTTTATTCCTCTACAGCACAAGTGCTATATTGTCGCAACATGTGATCGAGATTTGAAGCGTAGAATACGTAAGGTATGACAGATTAGCTTGTATCCCTTTTTTTCGTACTCCTTTTCCTCTCTTTTGCTGTTTAACTATTGTATTCTGTTCCTTGCGTATATATATGAAAAAACTGACATCTAACATTGAATGATCAGGTCCCTGGTGTACCAATCATGTACATCACTCAACACAAGTACTCTATTGAAAGGTTGCCTGAAGCAACGATCGGTGGAGGTAAAGCCTACTCGTTGCGTATATTGTCTCTTTCTTACAGCTGCAAAATCTTTTACTCGGAGTTTTCCAAAAATCTAAATCCCTAGCACTTGGTGGGGTTGAGGGGTTAGTTCCCCACCCCCACCTTGACGTAATAAAAAGGGAACACACTTATCCTTTTCCAGTCAATTGTTTCTCGATTTCTCATCTAATCTCTTCTTGCATGTATTTCTGCAGCTCCAAGATTTTGATGATATGGAAGCTAACAATGAATTCCTAAGCACTGGATGGTGGTTCCAATTGCCAACATTTTGTCACTACAACAAGACTTCCATCTCTCTGCAGTGTTGGATGATAATTGCTGAAATATCATTGTCAATTTTGTACCTTAGGAATTTCTGTATCCCAAATCCCAATGATATGTATCTTTTTCATTTTGCTGGTTTCTGATAGAAAAAAAAAATCCGCATTTGGGATCTACTTGCGATCTGCGTGTATATTGTTGTGCTGAAGCACATACCTTGCTAGAACTATTATCAATGCTTATTAGCTGTAATTCCTCAGCCACAATGTCTCACCGCGAATCAGTACACAGTTTTGAGTATTTATCCATTTCTGTGTTCGAATGTAGAATGTGATACTGGGGTTGAAATTTTATTTGCGTCAACTTCACAGAGTATTTGAGAAGAGGGCTTTTGAGGAGTAAAAATGTCAGTTTCTCTGTTTTGAGAAACGATTTATGATAGTGAGGAAGTTCATACGTTATTTGTGTGAAGCTTTTGGGTACAGTCCCGACTACCTAAACTTTCACTCTGTTGTTTAGAGTTCGATTTTCCATTTTGTAATCTTATTTCCCTTTTTTTTTTTTAATTTTTTTTTTTTTAACTATGATATCATTTTCTACTAGGCCTAAAAGATACACATGAAACCTATAATAATGCATTAAATATAGATTTGTCTCCTTTTTTTGCGCCGCATGTAAATAATTATTTCTCATAAATATTGAAATATCAAGAACAAAAAATAGTACATCTATAGGCCATTATCTCAATATTAATACAGAGTACTAGGAATAAACTTTCATCAACCAACATAATTATCCTAACACCATTATCATTTGCTAACTTTATCATCTTGGAGAAGTGATTCCCCTTCCTTGTTTCAATAATCCCCATATTTTTTATCCTTATTTTGTGTTGTTGGGGGTATTTAGATGAGGAGGAGGAAGAGAGGACATCAAATCTATGATGATGTTTGTAAGAGAAATTGATGATGGTGAGAGATAATAGGAACATAATAAGGCCTGTTGTCTTCAAAGTTGGCGTTGTTTTGGCTATATCTCTTGGTGGAATTATCTATACCATTTTCAGAACCAAAATAATCAAACCCTCCAATTCCAAATCAAATTCATCCCCACCTCCATATGCAACAGGTTCATTTTTGTGTTTTAATGTTTTATTCATTAGGTCTTCTTTTTTTTTGTTTGCTTTTGATTTTGTGAATTGAGTTTACAGGTGGTGAAAATTTTGAGCTCACAAATATTGATGATCATGCCTCCCCTGCAACTCCGTCACCTTCCTCCCGGAAATCAGTTTCTACCGCGTCAGAGAAACATGTAAGATTATACATTTGTTCTTTGTTGACAAAATGCGTTGGGTAATATAGTTAGATTTGTGGGAAGTTGTACCAGGGCTAGCACTCATCTAGTCGAACCTGGCCAGTCAATCTCATGTCATTGCTATTTGGTGCTCGAACATCATGTATTTTTAGGTCATTAGTCAACAACCTCATGGACAGCGAGCGAAATAGGGATGACTTCACATTGTTTCAGGGAAATCCTCTCCCTCTACAGTTGGCATTGAACAATTTATGTTAGTAGTGAAAACAAAAGAAGTTGCTTCATAGTGAATCTTTATTTTGTTCCTACAACATATATTGGTTGTTGTGAGCTGATCTGTTTTTTCGTTTCTCTTGCAGGAGGACCTTCACACCACAGGTGTTCCATCTAGTAGTGGTATATTCAACGCGGAGAGAGATGGATTTTTCCTGCCAGAGTTCAATGAACTTGTAAAGGAACTTGCTTTATCTACCTCAAAGAGAGACATTGAAACAGTGATGCAGCTTGAAGATTCACCCAGAGAATATAGAATTGTAGAAATTGTTAACCATGAGCAAGAGATTAAGAGCCTGAAAAACATTGTTAAAACTCTCGAAGAGAGGGAGAGGATTCTAGAAATCCAATTGCTCGAGTATTATGGTCTCAAGGAGCAAGAAACTGCTATCATGGAACTTCAAAATCAACTAAAAATAAACAATGTTGAGGCCAAGATTTTTGGTCTCAAGATTGAGTCACTGACCGCGGATAAGATGAGGTTAGAGGCTAAAGTGGCTGATTATGGAAAAGTTGTTTGTGAGCTTGAAGCTGCAAAAGTCAAGATAAAGCAACTAAAAAAGAAAGTGAGATCAGAAGCTGATCATAGTAAAGAACATATTTTAGCCCTTCAAGAAAAAGTTATGAAGTTGCATGATCATGAAAAGAAGACTGTTGAAGCTGAATCGGATGTCCAGTTAAAGCTCCGAAGACTCAAGGATTTGGAGAATCAGTCTGATGAGTTGAATAAGTCTAATCAAAGTTTGAGAAAAGAAAATTCAGATCTTGCTCATAGATTAGAATCTGTTCAGATCATTGCTTCTTCTGTCTTGGAGAACGAAGAAGTAATTCTTCTGTTCATGTTACGTTTCATTTTCGCTTTGTTTAGTGTTGTGTACTCATTGAGTATTTCTTGTTTCAGACAGAAGCACTGAAGGAGGAAACTCGACAGCTGAAAAAGCAAAATGAGGATTTAGCAAAGGATGTTGAGCGGCTTCAAGCAGATCGCTGCACTGATGCTGAGGAACTAGTCTATCTCCGGTGGATAAATGCTTGCTTGCGGCATGAGCTGAGGAACTATCAGCCAGTCACAGGTAAGACAATTGCAAGAGATCTCAGCAAAACATTGAGCCCCAAGTCAGAGGAGAAAGCCAAGCAACTAATTCTTGAATATGCAAATAAAGAAGAAAGTCAAGGGGAAAGGGAGGTTAATGTTAGTGATCTTGATTCCGAATGGTCCTCCTCCCGAACATCCTTTCTTACAGACTCTGTTGAATTTGATGAAACTTCTACTGATAACTCATCACCCCGTAAGACTCAGTCTTCGAGCAAAAAGAAGGTGTTTAGTAAGCTTATGAGACTCGTAAGAGGAAAGGGCCGCCCACTTAGTCGGAGTTCTTCTATGGATACGGTGCACGCTTTAGAAGATAATGTAGCAGGACATTCTAGTTATTCTCCAGGGTACATAGATTCCGGAGCTAATGGTCTCAACATCAGGTCAAGAACGTCCTCGCAAGGTTCATCCAAACAATTTCTGGACCTACATTCTGTGTCTCAAGGTTCAAGGAGCGGCAAATTAGGAGAAAACAACAACTATCAGATGAACAGCAGGCAAAATAGTGATGGGGGTTCGTCGTCAGGTTCAAGAAGATTGGATTCACCTCAAGAAAACAGAACTAAAGATGAGCCTGAGAAAGCAGAATTGCTGAAGTATGCAAAAGTTTTAAAAGGGTCCCGTTCTAAAATGGGATTTGGAAGGAGATCATCATCTGTTAGTTCCTTCTAATATTTGTGTAAATAAAGTTTGCTCAAACAGTCACAGAGGCGGAATCATGATTTGAAACTCACGAGTTCTGAATTCTAATCATTTTATGTTACTGAGTTTGTACATATTCAATGAATTTTAAAGACAAATAATAGACTTGACAAATAACGAATCAACTTAAAATATTACATTATCGAAAGATGATTATAGATAATACTAATATGTAGGCAAAACATCAAGGATATAAGCAATTTCTATATCACAACTACAAGCATCACAATGAATATGGACACGTTCATCGTCACTGTCAAGCCAGCCGTTCGTGCGAATTTTTTCTTCATGTTGAATAGTGCAACGAGCGGGTCTTTTTCCCAAAATTAAAGGATTCTTCACCCAAATAATTTTCAAGATCTCTAATAAACTTTTTCGACATTGCCTTGTTATTTTTTTAAGTGCCTCTGTTTCTTTCATGATACCAATCAACTTTACCCCTTTTTGCTTATATTCATCCCCCAAAAAGACTCCTATTATGCCAATCACATACAATGCCCCAAAGTGGTCTCCATTTGCTGCTTGCTTCAGAAATTCCATTGCAACTTCTGGCATGTCGTTTTTGAAAAAGTCCAACTGAGAATAAAAACACATTTAAGTATCAGTTAGGCTGAATACATCCATAAATTCATTTAGACACTCGAATTAATCATGTTCAAATTAAGCACCTAACAAATGTGGATTATTTTTCAAAATTTTGAGTTGCAAGTATCTAGTAGGAACAAAGTAAATAGTAAAGTTTAAAATTAATTATTACCACGCCTTTTCTGTATAAAGCTTCTGTATTCCCACATTCTCTACATAGCTCCATGAAAGAAGCAACTTTATTTATCTTCTCTTGCGTCTGCTCTTGCCATGAAGGTTCAATCGGAAAGTCTATCAGTGTTACCTTCTGATATACATATTGTTCCTTTGCGACTTTATCAAAAATCTTGCAACTAAAATATCAATTGATTAAAAAAAAATTAAATTCTAAATGCTAACCTGGTGAAGAGCGGGAAACAACACATAACAGAAATACATAATCCGTAGATTCTAGTGCAAATGTGTATGCACAGGATCCAAAATAAAATATATATTGAAACATTAAAAAATACTATAATGTAGTAAACGATTCAAAATATTGACAGAGCAGTAATTGAGAGAACCAGTAGATCACTAGAAAATTAACCAGGTGTATTCCTACTTATAAATATATATACATACCTTAGTTTGATATTGATTAAACTTTTAAAGGAAGAAGAAGCAACCCTTGCAACAATTTCAGTAAGTAACTCTCTGGGAAGCAATAAAATGGAAGAACAAGAATTTTCTTCTACGACTTTGTTATTATTTCTTCTTATTCTTGCGGTCCTCTTCATATTTTTTCCTGAATGACCATTGATCAACATTTTTCTTGAAGAAACTTATTACAAACAATGAATGCAATTGAGTTATGTGTTGGGTTTTAAATTGTTTGAATGAAAAAATGAAAAATTGCGATTTTTCTGAAGAGTTATGACTTTTTCTGAAAAGTGATGATTTTTCCAAAGGGTTTTGTCTTTTCAGAAATGTTGTGACTTTTCTAATGAATTGCAACTTTTCTGAAGGGATCTGTCTTTTCTAAAGAATAAAATATTTGATTGTTGCGAGCTAATCTGTTTTTCGTTTCTTTTGCAGGAGGACAGAGATGGATTTTTCCTGCCAGAGTATTATGGTCTCAAGGAGCAAGAAACTGCTACCATGGAACTTCAAAATCAACTAAAAATTATCAATGTGGAGGCCAAGATTTTTGTACAATATTCGATGAAATTTTGAAGACAAATAGCACACTTACAAATAACGAATCAACTTCATTGTTCAAAGTCAAAAAATATTACATAATCGAAAGATAATTACAGATAATTCTAATACATAGGCAAAATGCTAATGATATAAGCAATTTCTTCATCACAACTACAAGCATCACAATGAAAATCGACATGTTCATCATCACTGTCAAGAGGCCAGCCATTCCTACGAACGCGATGCTGATGTTGAATAGTGCAGTGAGTGGGTCTTTCTCCCAAAACTAAAGGATTCTTCACCCAAATATTTTTCAAGATCTCTTCTAAACTCTTTCGACATTCCCTTGTTATTTTTATAAGTGTCTCTGTTTCTTTCATGTTACCAATCAACATTACCCTTTTCGCTTGAATTCACCACCCAAGAAGACTCCAATTATGCCAATCACATACAATGCCCCAATGTGACCTCCTTTTGCTGCTTGCTTCAGCAATTCCACGGCAAGTTCTGGCCTATCGTTTTTGAAAAAGTACATCTGAGAATAAAAACACATTTAAATACACATTAGTATCAATTAGGCACCTGAACACATACAAAAAAAATTCAAAATCTTGAGTCGTGAGTGTCTAGTAGGAAAAGAAAGGTAAGAGTATAAAGTTTAAAATTAATTATTACCACGCCTTTTCTATATAAGGCTTCTGTATTCCCGCATTCTCTGCATAGCTCCATGAAAGAGGTAACTTAATTTATCTTCTCTTCCTTCTCCTTTTGCCATGAAGGTTCTATCAGAAAGTCTACCAGTGTTGCCTTCTGATATATATATCGTTCATTTGAAATTTCATTTAGAACCTTGCAACTAAAATATCAATCAGTTAGGAAATAAAAATAAAAATTATTTGTTTAAAAAATAAGATGTTTATAAATATATATACCATACCTTAGTTTGACATTGATGAAATTCTTGAAGGAAAAAGAAGCAACCCTTGCAACAATATCAATAAGTAACTCATTGGGAAGAGATTCAATTGAAGAAGAAAAATTTTCTTTGATCAGTTTGTTATTATTACGTCTTCTTGCAATGCTCTTCATATTTTTTCTTGAATGACGATTGATCACCATTTTTGTTTGAACAAACTTATGACAAATAATGAACGCAATTGTGTTATATATTTACGTTTTTCCAGCTTAGTTTCTGTTTCTTTCAGGTTTCCTTCTTTAAATCGGATTTGGAAATTCTTTAGTTTGTTGATTTTATTTTTTCTTCTTATTTCAGGTGAAAGTAGGAAAGTGTGTTGGCATTACTAAGAAAACTTTGCTTTTCTTATGGGTACGTTGAGAGAGGTTCGTTTTTAGAAACTTTTATATAACTTTACTATTTTATTTAAACTGTGTAATATTGGGCAGGGCAATGAGTAAAAAAAATTGGGATGGGTTTTTTATTTAGAATTTGGAAATTTTAAGTGGGTCTTTTTATTTCCGAGTGGGCAGTCCATCTAAATTAAGGGCAAATTATTGTCACAGTATAATTGTAGGGTTCAAATTAAACGTATAATGAAACAGCAGGTGTATTTAAACTATTTTTTATAAGATAAAGATATTTTGGACTATTCGGTATTAGTGTTGTCTTATTGACTATAGCAACACTTTACTATAGCACGAGTCATTAAATTTTCAGATAAACGCTACCTATATTTTGATTGTATAACCACATTCAATTTATTTTCTGACATTTTGATAAACATGGTTTAAAATATTTCATTCGTTCACTTTTACTTATTCATTTTAAAATTTATACGATCTTAAGAAATCATTATTAATATGAATATTGTATCTTAATATTCATATTAATTTGATATATAGTTTTGAAAAATGATTCGAAGAATAAGTAATTAATGTCAGAGGGTAAAACATGATTTTTTTTTCTCTCTTTTAATATGCTTAAAGTGATAATTACTCCTTATGTTCACTTTTATTAGTTCACTATTTCAAAAATAAATTTTTATTTTTACTTGTCAATTTTAACATATTAAGAAAAGACTTTTTTTTTCTTGCTTTACCTTACGTATTTCACAAATCATTTTTCAAAACCTAATAGTAAATATCTTATTAAGTAAAAAGGATAATATGATAGAACAGTCCATATCAAACAATTTTTTTTTAACGGACTTCAAGTTCCAATATGACAAGTTAAAGTGAATGAAGAGAGTAATAAAAATAAAATGTATTTTTAATATAACCGATAAGTAAAACTGAACGGAAGGAGATGTCAATTTGCATTTAATAGACAAAACTGTTGGAGATACATCACACACATAACATGGTACATTCATTAACAACAGAAATAAGTAAGGACAACAACACAAGACATCATTTTCATCGACCTTCACCAACAAGTCGAAAATTTAAATAGCCAATCAACTGAGTTATCCAAGTAGGTAGATGCCTTGCATAATAAGCGAATCAGCTAGGACTTGGTTAGCAGCTTGAGATAGATGAATTCCATCCCAAAACACATACTCTGTTGCATTGCTGCAACTCCCTGCTAACTTTGGGTTGCAAAATAGTGATGTTGTCTCCACTTTACCTGTCCCGCAGCACCCTTGATTCGCTACCACGAATCCTAATAATCACCAAATGATTATGTCAATAACAAAGTGGTACGCAGGATTTTGTATAAGCAGTACTGTCAAATAGTAGACTTTATATGGAAAATTACCGTGGTCTGATGGAGAATTGACGAGGTCATACATGGGCTGGAAAACGTCAAAGATAGCAATCTTAAGGCCAGGAAGTTGCTTTCGCAATTGTGTTGCAGTTGAATTCATATTTTTGTTGAATTGTTTGGCATCACTATTGATCTTTGAGATACAACCACTCTTATGAAATCCAAACATTGTTTTCGCAGCTGGGAGACACCCCAATGGTGGCAATGAAGTCACTCCAATTCTTCTTGCTCCTTGCCCATACAAATCCTGTTTTTACATAATTAATCAATTAATGTTTAACTAACTTCTGATTCATCAAAGTTTAAATCGTTTGTATCATGTTGGGTGAGTTGTGTCTTGTGACAGTTGAATATTAGTTATGAACTTTGTTGCTAATTTATTGCTAAACAGCTCATAACTAACAATTTACCTTGACAAAGCGAGTGAATACGCGGATAAGATAAGAACTATACTGATGAGGAGTAGAAATTTTGTTAAGATAAGGATTGAAGTAGTAATTTTGTAAGAAATCAGCTGTTCCAGCACTTAATATGTAGAGTGCATCCTTTATGATGGATTCCGCTTTTTGGCTGCCTGCAACTTTTGCTAGCTTGGTTTTGTACTCTTTGTAATATTGCATCTGTTTTGACAATGGAATTGCATGCTGCATCACCAAAAAAAATTGTCAACTACACTAAGCCCCAAATTCAAAATTCGTATTAGATGACCAAAGATGCATTAAAACAAAAACGGTCTTTAGCAACAAATCGTTACACACAATTCACTATCTGCCTGTTCTAGTAAAGACCTCGACTATATAATGACAACAGTAAGAACAGAGCATTTGTAAAACTTACGTTGAGGATGGCTGTTTTATCATCATAGCCAGCAGCGGCAGAAGCGAAATTAGTACCAATAAGGAGATTTTTTCCCGATGCTTCAGGGCTCAAATATGCAGCCGGGTAAGTAGTGAAGCCAAGTGCATCAGCTACAACCACATATGTTAGCTTGATAGTAGTAACTAAAGACTAACAGGATCCTATAAATAAATTCAGAGGCGAATCTAGAAATTTTATTTTAAATGAATCTTTAAATATAAATACAGACTTTTTAGCTGAAGTTAATGAGTTGTGCTAATTTTTTTTTTTTATGTAAATAATATCTAGTGGAAATACCACCTGAATTGGTTGAATGATTTTATGCTGAAATGACATTATAGATGAGCAATAGTTGTGTGTTACAAAACAAAGTTGAATGACTTTGTTAGTTGAGTGATCGTAACTCATTAAAATTCTCAATACTAAACACTTTTAGAGTAGGAATTAGCAAGTTAACTTACCAGTCATATCAGTGACTAATTTGCCATTGCAGAATCTACCAGTAGGTTGATGAGTTACAAAATCCCTTCCATAAGGTGGATAATTAGCCTTAAAAAGAGTAATAATGTAGTCATTATTTCCTACATCAGAAGCTGAGTCCCCAAATGTTATGATTGCTGGAACAAGCGTTGTCGAGTCTTGAGCACTATTCAGACGGATCGCAAAACCCAATAACGCCACCAACAACAATACCAATGCTGGTCTACTATTGTGGATGCCCATTTTCCAAAGAGGAATCGTACTATGTGTGTTCGCTAGACACTTGAAAACTATATAATGAGCAGTATCTGATATAAAGGATGAATAATTCTGCATTCAATACAAGGGACCTGAAACAGCAAGGGAGAAGAGACTACACTGGCCCAGGTGCTCATTTATTTCATCTTTATAATTCTGTCAGCATTAATTAATTTTCATCAAAGTTTTGAAAATTTGTTGCTTATATATATACCTACTTTGGAGCTAAGGCTTTATTACGTTTTTGTGGCGAGTAATTATGATTAAGGTTAGGTATAGAATTCACAAGGAGAAGATACGACAAATATAAGTTTTTTTTTTATTTTTTGTTAGTTGAATCATTGTATTTTGCTTATAGTATGAAAATTTATGCCATTTTAGCCTTTCTATAAATTGTTTAGTGTATTTTTGTTGTTATCTATATGAGGTTAGGTCCATCTCCCCTTCTACTTGTATAAATTTTTGGATGTTATAGTCTTATAGACATGGTAGGGGTTAAGGCTAACCTCCCCACACTGTTAAAGTGATGACTTAAATATATATGTTTTTCTTTTCTCCTTTTTAGTTATTGCAGATCGGTCTATACCTTGAGTAACTGGTTAGCAAGTGTTTTGAAAGGAAGGGCGCAAGGTGAGGCGTTTAGGTAGCACTAGGTAAGGCGTAAGTTTCGAAACAAAGGATGTAAGTTTCATGAATTTACTATATTCTATGGATCTACATCTTTCATTTGCATTTCAGAACATTTTTATTATGCCCCACTTGAGACTTTCTCCAAAAACGTCTTTAAAAACACTGATCAGATATATTTCCTCTTCATTATATTTTTTATTAATTTTCATTAATGTTAAGGTCTAGGAGTGTTGCTCCGCCACTAATCACCATGAGACGTGCAAATTTTGCGTACGGTCATTTAAAAATAAAATAAAATAGAAGGGACGTTAGCCATTAGCCCATTACTACCTTTGATTTTGTCGGTTGCAATAGTGCTATTAATTTATAGCTGTGCAACATAAGACTGATGTTTGACTAAAAATGTATTATAATATTTTGTTATTACTTCCGTCACATTATATTCCATTTGTTTTAAAATAAGTTGTATTTTTAACTCTAGCATACCATCATGGAGAATTTTCAAGCAAATTGACAACAAGAGTCAGAAAATAATTGAAGACTACAGCTTCGACACAATCATTGCTTCAAAGAAACTAAGAGGCCAGTAGACAATTTTACTATATCAAGTCACATAATTGATGAAATCAGAGCTAGGCTCCAATATATATTTTTGATTTACCTAAACATATAAAGAGATTAGTAAATATGGATAAATGGAACTTGCACTTGTTTAGAACAAAACCTCGCCCTCCCTGAGCATATTTTTGTCACCATTTTTTGGGTTTAGGACAAAGGTTAGTGTTGGGTTTATAGGGCGTCATCCGAAAGTTTAAAATTACAAATTATATGATGATAAATTGAATGACAAAAACTTATACTAAAAATCAAAATATTATTATATGGTTTGATCAAGCGACCTACATATTTAAAACTAATATTGAAAAAACATAAACATATTGAGAGAAATCTCCCTAAACAAAACTCTTAGAATGACTACGTTGTGGATGTTATAGTGTTCTGCTATGAGAAAAGAGATCTTCAATTTTATAGATCTCCAAACTTTTTCTCAGGAAAAGTTCAAACATTTATGGTAATACTTTGACTTTCCTTTAAGGAAAAAATAAAACTTAAAATATGGTAAGAAAATCATGGCAAAAGTCTAACAGTTAGTTGTTCTATCTCAATGATTATGTACAAAGTTTGAAATATCAAATTTAAATTGTAAATTGTAAATTGCTTACGCATCAATGATTAATGGACATTTTTAATGATAATAATTAAAAAAAGCATACCCCATTGAGTATTGAAGAAGGCGGTTACTCTTTAACTAGATGGATAATAAAAGAGGAATTATCATTAACTAGATGGATAATACCCCATTATGTACTCAATCTAACGTATTAAAACTTTAACTTGAACATTTAAGTTTTAACGATGCATTATAAGAGTTATGTACTCAATTTAACATATTAAACCTTTAACTTGAAACATATAATTTATTTTTATATTTCTTTGTATGATTTGTTATTTTTCTTTCACGTTTATATGAAAGTAAGTATATACTTCATAGTTCAGGTGTTAGCACTAGTATGAAAGTTGATGTATGAAGATTGTTAATATTTTTTATTTTTTATCATTGAGTTATTCATTATTTGTTTTTAATCTAAATTATTTGACAAAACATCATGTATTAATTTGAGTGATATTTTTAAGCAAAAAATAAAGATTGAGAATAAATGTTTACATACGGCTTGAAAAATAAGAGGAGACTTTTCAATTTAAATCTTCCTTAAGTACATTATTTTCCAAGACAACACGTAATAACAGTAAAAATAACTAATACAAGACATCATTTTCATCTTCATGCATCTCAACATAAACGATAATTTTAAAAAGTAAAAGAAAATCACGACGTAACTTTAAAAGGTCTTATAGAATAAAAAAACAGTAAAATTCACATATTTTATTGGATTAATTATCCAATTAGGTTTATGCCTTGAATAATGAGTGAATCAGCTAGAACTTGGTTAGCTGCTTGAGATGGATGCACACTATCCCAAAACACAAATTGTGTTGCATTGCTACAAGTCCCAGGTGATTTTGGGTTGCACAATAATGAAGTTGTCTCCACTGTTCCTGTTCCACAACACCCTCTGTTCGCTTCCGCGAATCCTAATAATCAACGAAAAGTATGTCAGTGTCGTATGCAGGATTTTTTTATAAGCAGTAGAGTTTATATGGAAAATTACCGTGGTCTGATGGGGATTTGACGAGGTCATATAGGGGCTGGAAAATGTCGAAGATAGCAATCTTAAGTTCAGGAAGTTGCTTTTGTAACTGTGCTGCAGCTGAATTCATTTTCTTGTTGAATTGTTGGGCATCTGTATTGATCCTTGAAACACATCCACTCTCATGAAATCCGAATAATGTTCTAGCTGCTGGTAGACAGCCCAATGGTGGCAGTGAAGTTACCCCAATTCTTCTTGCTCCTTGGCCATACAAATCCTGTTTACATAATTTATGGTGGAATGTTTAGTAATGACTAGAGGTAGAAAAATCGACTAATTTTGGTATTTCTTGCAACTAATTCATGTTTGATTGAAGACGCTTACTAAAAGCATTAGGTGCAACTAAAATAGTATCATCAAACCAATTATTACCTTGACGGAGCTAGTGAATATGCCAACAAGATAAGAACCATACTGATCAGGAGTGTAGAGTTTGTTAAGATACGGATTGATGTAGTAATTCTGTAAGAAATCACTGCTTCCTGCACTTATTAAGTAGAGTGCATCCTTTAGGATGGACGCCGCTTTTTGGCTGCCTGCAACTTTTGCTAGCTTGGTTTGGTACTCTTTGTAGTATTGCATCTGTGTTGAAAATGGAATTGCATGCTGCATCAACAAAAAATTGTCAAAAACAGTTAGCCCCAATTCCGCAAATTAACTAATTTTGATCAAAACTCAACACTACAACAAAAATGGTCTTTAGCTACAATTATAAATCAACAATTCATTATTTGCTCTGTATCTAAGATCGCTACAGAGTTTTTAAATTTTAGCATATTTGTTCACCAAAAATTACTATGATTACAGTTTTTTTTTTAAAAAAAACAGAGTGCTTGTAAAACTTACGTTGAGGATGGCGGTTTTATCATCAAATCCAGCAGCAGCAGAAGCGAAATTAGTACCAATAAGGAGATTCTTGCCTGATGCTTCAGGGCTCAAATATGCAGCCGGGTAAGTAGTGAAGCCAAGTGTATCAGCTACAACAATTAAAAAACAAAAAAAACCACAACTGTTAAAATTGAAATATACCTAAGTAAAAGTTATGTAACAGGGTGCTGTAAATTCAAAGACGAAGCTAGATTTTTTATTTATTGGGTTCTATTAGACTATTCATATCATAAATACAGAGTTTGAACTGAAGTTACTGAGTTCTGTCAAATCCGTATTTATTATTGTGGCTCCAGGTCTGGCTGTAAATTGTAATTGCTGAACCAATATTTCTTAATCAAATATTTTGAATTCAAACTCTAATAATATGAGTCTTCTTCAATGGAGAAGACTAAATTTCTCTATACGTAGTATGAATTAGTCGAGTCAGTAAATTTCAAACTTCAAAGCAAAAAAACTTACCAGTGATATCAGTAGCTAATTTTCCATTGCAGAATCTACCGGTGGGTTGACGAGTGACAAAATCCCTTCCATAAGGAGGATAATTAGCCTTAAAAAGAGTGTGAATGTAGTCATTATTTCCTACATCCACAGCAGAATCGCCAAATGTAATGATTGCCGGAACAAGTGTTGTGGAATCTTGAGCATTATTCAGACGGATGTCAATAAAGCCCAATAAAGCCACAAAGAAAAATGCAATTTTTTGCTGTCTGTGGATACCCATATTTCCAAAACTTTGTACTATGTTAGTGACTTTCCTCAATGAAAACTTTATAGTGAGCCAAATGTAAGTCAAAACCGACTAAGGATGCATAGTTGTGCATTCAAAGAAGGGAGATGAAGGTTGAGCTATAGCCATTAATGCCACTTTGGAGGTAGTTAAGCGCCATTAATTCACAAGTTGCTAAAATCAATGTAAATATAGTCAGTACTACGAAATATCTTAATTTTACCTTTTCATAAACATTGAGATTATTTATATCAATTATCATTAACAAATCGTCGAGAATACTTTGACTCGTGGAATCTATTCAATCCATGCTTAAAACTCGCAAAATCAAAGTTCGATACAAGATGATTTGCTAATGACAAAAAATACCTAAAATCGTATAACCGAGTTAGAATTTTGAATTCTAGAGAAATTAACTTACATAAATTATGTATATATATTAAGCGTAACTTTTAACATAAATTGAAACACTTATAGTCATTCATGTATTCCATTAAACAGAGCTTTCATTGCCAGTATTGACAATAGGAAGGTTTGTTTGTCAACCTCATAAACAGAGCAAAATTGATAAGGTGCAATAATTATAGAGATAGAGAGTAAGTATGTTGTCAATTCTAACACGAAGCTAATAATGAAAAAAAGAAAGTAGTTGAGGGTGCATTTGGTATTGCATTGGGCTGCGGCCACGAGGGGGCCACAATGTGATAGAGTTAATTCCCTCTTTCATAATTCACTGCCTGCCTCCCTCCCTCACAAATGATACAAATTTGTGTCAATAAAAGTATACTATACATTGCCTATTTTTTTATTTCTTTTTGTCGGTGTATGTTGTTATCACTTGAAAAACTAATACTTTGATTCTCCCACATTAGTTGTGAATGGGGGTTTTGGTTCCCTTATGAGTTACTCCCTCTATTCCATATTAACTGAATTTATGAGTCAATAGGTACTTATTAAAAAATATATTTAAGGATTTAACTCATACATTTCATTATTATACTTTGTGAAATCATAAACTTTACTTTATAAGTAGCTAGTGCCAGGGGCGGAGCTAGCCTTCTGTTAGGGGGTTCATCCAAACCCCGTTCGACGGAAAATATTACTATTTATACATGGTTAAAATTATTTTTTATGTATATATAGTAAATGTTGAACCCTCTTCGGTTAGTTAGGGTGTTTAGTTCTTCAGATTTTGAACCCTCTTGTTAAAAATCCTAGCTCCGCCACTGGCTAGTGCAATTCATCTTCTAGAAATATCAAACTTTATTAAAGGAAAGGACAAATATGAAAAAAAATTCAAACATTCATCTTGAACTTCGAACAATTCAATTATTTTAAATAATGAAAAGAACCCAAAAATTCAATTAACATGGAATAGAGCGAATAATTTTTATGAATATATGCATTACTGTTTTTCGTTGTAAGACCAACCAAATAATTTACTGGGGATTTTATGCTGATATATTTTTACGACCGAAGTGTTGGTTGAGAGGTAGCTCACTTAATGAATTCTGTCTTCCACAGTGTTTAACATGGAAAGTTCAAATCCTCATAAAATTAATCATAGTTTGATTAGTTAATCTGTTATTACATTTTTTCTCTCTCGTCCTGATGTAGTAATTATTAGTATTTTTTAAAAATAGAAAACGACGTCACATGTAGGGTAGAACAATAGAACAAGTTCATGTTGGTTGTGTTGTTGATAAATGAAACAATAATGAGAAGGAAGTTAGGTTTGAGAGAAATTTGGTCTAAGGATTGTAGACAAGGGACTTTAAAGAATGAATTCAATAGCAGTAAGCAGCAAAGCTCTTAAATGTCAAGGAGAACCACTCATATTCATCTTCTCCATAACCATATGCCATGATTGTTCTTCTACACTTACTAACTACTACTACTACGACATTTTAGTTTTTTTAATTTCCTATCTGGTGTCCGATATTTACATTGAATGAATGAGTATTTACCACTCTACCATACATAATTTAACTTTGCATTGACAATTGAACTACATCGAAACCGCGTGTACTTGGAATCCCTTTAAAGTCGTAGCGCGCGAGCTTTGAAATGAAAAAACACACCACCAAGAGGTGTGATGGTCATGGATAATCAAAATTTCTTCGGTCTTGTTCTCTCATTCGAGCGCTGTAAATATTAAAGATTGTCTTGGTACAAGCGTTATACTGTCTTTAACGAGTCAACTTGCATGCTATGAATCTAAATTAGTGAGGCACAATCATGGAATTTACGGTTCAAAACTACGCTCTACTTCGCAAACAATATATATATATATATCAAGATTGTTTTCTTCCCCATGGAAAAATTATGACCAAAATGTATTTTTTCTATTTAAAACATTTTTTTTCCTTTTAGGAATATTAATTAAAGCAAGAGTACTGTTTGTTAATTATGTCTTAACATTTTCGGATGAATTAGAAAGTCACTGTTAACGAATTTCAAAGTTCCTAACTTAACTAATTTTTGGTGTTGCATTTATAACTTAAGAGATATGAAAATCACTTCTAGAGCTACATATTTAACATGTTTAATTTTATAATGTGAAATCCTTTTTCCATAGATCGAGAATTAGCTCTATTGACATTAACTCTTTTGTCATATATTTTTGAAATCAAACCCAAAAAAGGAATGAAAAAAATAATACTTTTATTTTATTATAGTAATAAAGGATTGTACTAATGCTACTCAGTAGCACATTTATTAGTACTAATTACTATTCTGGCAATTTGTAGTTAAGTCGCGTTGGCAGAATTCAGTTCCACCTCTCTATCTAATCTTCCTCCCAAAAAAAATAATTAATGGAGGCTAAATTAATATTAATATACATATAGTGGTCACACACTGCATTGTATTTGTATTCATTAATTATAATTATTATTACCTTGTACTGGTATGATTTATTTTACCGGTAGAGATTTATTATTTAATTATTTCTCATCATGAACGTCTAGCTGCATAGTTGTTCATGTGCAATGCTCAAGTTTCTTTTAATTATATATAAATAATAGGCCACTATAACATATAGGCTAGGGCCGCTACAATCCCTTGCAAAGTAGTGAAATTTAATGCAACATTCACTAGGGCAGATTTTAGGACCTTTTTGGGATTTAAACAAACCTTTTATATTACTCAGGATTGTTCACGGTTGTGGTTAAAAAATCAAATCGAACCACAATTTAAATTAAATTGATTAAAAAAAATTAATATTTGATTTTAAATTTTGAAAATCGGTACTATTTGGTTTGATTTTGGTTTTACTAAAAACAAACTGCAAAAATAATCAAATCGAATCGAGAAATTAGATATATAAATTTTATAATTATTTATATATTATTCATAAATAAAATATAAATATTTTGTTAAATTTTAATTAACTTAAGTTTTTAAGTTTACCATTTTCTTAAGCCCTACACTTGAATTTTAGCCCAACTATTACAACCCTAAGTCCAAGTCCATCAAAATCAATTACTTTAGTCTTTACCTACCATACCTCACATAAAATTGTCACACGTTCTCTTAAGTGGATAACTTTGTTCGTATAATAATAACTCTAGTATTGCTTAATTGAACCCATAGTAGCTTTCCTATGGATGCTCATGTACTAGGTGGCTGTGTCTATATATCGAGATATGTATGTCCTATTTTTATTTTTAAAAAATTTTTCAATCTAAAAAAACCATAAAAATCGAACCAAATTGACAATAACCAAACCGACGGTTATTTTTTTTCGATTGGTTTGGTTTGTTTTTAGAAATTTAAAGACCAACTAGATTGGTTTGGTATTGGTTTAAATCAATAACCGATCCAAATCGAACCACAAACACCCCTACTTATCATTTTTATTTATTTAGCATTGACTTGCCCCATTTTGTAAGGAGCAATAAGATAAATTTAATATATCACCCTTTAAATATAATAAATTTTGAGAAAATCTGAATGACTTAGTGATTGGTTATATGAACTTTCACGAGAAAAGACCCAAAATAGTCCCTCATCTTTGGGTTAAAACTCAAAGTCATCCTTGAGTTTTCACATGGAGCACTAATAGTCCCTCATGTTTGCAATATTGGTGCACTTTTGGTCCTCCCCTAAACTTTTGCCTCTTTTTTAACATTAATTTTTTCCACAATTTTATGTAAGGAATGTCCAATCGTCTTTTTATATATTTAGTAGAAATAATAACACTATGTGAGAGAAGGTGAGAAGAAGAACACCTTGTTCTGTTCAGTAGAAATATTACTGCAGGTAAACTAAGAACATTTTAACATATGACGTTGCAAGAAAAGAAAAAATTGTACTATTGCACGTGAAATCGTCGTGATGAACCTCTCGACTTTACCTGCAATACAACTTCTACTAAACAAAATAAGGTGTTTTTCTTCTCACATTCTCTCGCATGGAGTTATTATTTCTACTAAATATATAAAATGACGATTGAACATTCCATACATAAATTATAGATAAAATTAATGTTAAAAAATAGGCAAAATTTTGGAGGAGGACCAAAAGTGCACCAATATTGCAAACATGAGGGACTATTAATGCTCCATGTGAAAACTCAAGGATGACTTTGAGTCTTAACCCAAAGGTGAGGGTTCAATTCTCTATTTTATAATCCCTTCCCCCATTTTCCTCTTTTCCCACCCATATTTTTTTTTTAAAAAATAAAAATAAATCTAATGTTTTCATTTATGACTATAGTTAATTATAAGAGTAAACTAGGAACTAAGTAATAAATTACTTTCTCCGTTTAAAAAAGAATGACCCAATTTCCTTTTTAGTCTGTTTAAAAAAGAATGATCCCTTTCCTTTTTTGGCAACACTTTAATTTCAACTTTCCACGTGACATGTTTAAGGCCACAAGATTAAAGGGCATTTTGGTACATTTGACATAACTTTAATTTAGAACCACAAGATTAAAAAGTATTTTTTATTTTCTTAAACTCCGTTCTAAATCAAACTAGGCCATTCTTTTTGAAACGGAGGGAGTACCTCTTAATTCCTTAAACAAGACTAATAATTAGTAAACATTTATTTTTAGTATAAGGAATAAGTATTACAGTTTTACCTACAACAACAGTAGAAATTAGGTATAACTTTCCATTTTTACCCTTATTAATTATTGTCAAATTTATGATTAAAATAACTAAACATTAATTAATAACTAATTCCAATACTAACTAATGAAGGGTAAAATTGGAAGAACATTCTAAAAGTAGTCTAGAAAATTGAACAATTAAATTAATTTGAAAAATGAAAAATATCTAAAAATTCAATTAATTTATAATGTAGGGAGTAGTATTTTTTTTTTTAAAGAAAAAACTAACTTTTTTGTATCTTTTTCGTGTGTTTTTAATAAATTTCCATATATGGTTAAAAGTCGAAATCCCAATCCTACTGCGGCTAAGATTTCAAAAAAAAACCCTAAACAAACCGGATCAATTTAATACTTGTAATAAAGATTGCACTGTTATTAAACCTCTTTACCAAAGTTTATCAGAATTAACGAAGAATTATCAATGAAGTCCAATGGGGTTTGATTTTTGCCTGTGTTTTCATTTTCTATTTGTGCGATAGGTGGGCTAAGAGAAGAATCGAGACGTGGATTAGGAGAAGAAGAAGGCTTTCATCAAACAACGTCATCGTTTTACCAATTTCTTCCCGCCACGCGCTGCCTTCCTCCGCCGCATCCGTACCTAATTTCAGCCCGCCGCAGCAGCCGGCGGAATCACTAGAAGAAGATAAATATGAGATTTTGATTTTCATTGAAGGAAGCGAAAGCGGAAAATCGAGTATTAATGAGGAGAACGATTGCGCCATTTGTTTATCGGAGTTTTTAAAGGGGGAAAGATACGGTGTTCTTCCGGCTTGTACCCATAAATTTCACGCTGATTGCATTATGCTTTGGTTGGTAAAGTAGCATAAATAAAACTTGCCCCATTTGCAGGGCTCAGGTTTAATTATTATTTTTTTCACTCGATATTCGATTGATTTTAAATTTTTGATTACACACGCATTAGAGGTGAATTAAGTTATTGCACATTGATCATGTAATTATTGAGTTTTTTTTTTTAAACAGAAGGATTCATGTGATTTTGACTTTCATTATTGAGTTAATGGAGTTCTCTAGCCTTACAAATTTACACTTTACTTCTCTTCGACTTTAGTGATCACCTAATAATAGGGGTTGTTTTACATGAATGAGATGAGAAGCGGATAATTTTGAATTTTTGACTGTGCGTGTTTTATGAGTAAAAAGTTTAAATTTAATAAGTTTTGACAGGTAAAATTTATCTGCACCGGTTGTATACACCAATTCAATACATGCATGCTATGTGTTTAAATTTACAGTTCATTTTATTTAATCTTAATTAATTAACATGTGTTTTATTTCATTAAATCACATAATAATGAAAATTGCATTAGTTTAGTGTAAACACCCGGTGCGGATAAGTTTTTTTCAGTTTTGACTCATGAATGATACTTTTTATCTTAATTTTTTATCCATAAAATAAAAGGGGGTGAAAAATTCAAATTCGTAATTTCTAACGTCCCGTTTGGAACTTAGTAGCCTTTATTCCTGTGTAAGAACTTAAAGTTTTTTCTTGCAGTTTCGGCCTTGTTGCTTTAATTAAACAATTACCTTTAGTTTATAAAGGATTCTAAGAGCTATAATTAAAAGATTTAGTTTTTCTTTGTCACCAAGTGATTCACTTAATTAGAAACCTTTAGCATACGATTTAGGTTGATTTCAGAGATAAGATTAGTCTATAATTGAATACTAATTTTTTTATATCAAACACAATACCTAAAATGGTAGAAGTTTATACGCAAACACATATCATATTTCTATTGATTCGACATAACATAAAATACACATATTTTTTATGGATCGGTTACTTCCCAAGATGCCAGGGAATTTGATAATAGCAATTTAGCTTATTGATTATGATCAAGAAGACACAAAATGGACAAATACGAGGACCAGGCCATTGCAAATTTGAGAAGTAAAAAAGTAAATAAAAAAATACCAAAGTAATTCATTATGTTTATCTTGGATCAATATTGAAGCATCCAAAAATCCAAAGCTTGACGTGCAGCAAAAGTATACGTGTGAACTAGTAATTTCAAAATTACAATTACTCAGAAATTCGTAAAGATTGAACTTATCGAATTTTAAATTATGAATCCATCTCTACGTGTCAATTATATGGTCATGATATTGGTTTGCAACACTCTCACCCATTTTTTGAAAAGAATAATAATAAATCTAATGTTTTCAGTTATGACTATAGTTAATTATAAGAGTAAGTTAAGAACTAAGTAATAAATTATCTCTTATTTCTTTAAACTAGATTCATAATTAGTAAACATTTATTTTTAGGCATTATGCACAAGTAAAAGTAGACTGAGAAAACAATAATCAGGATAATCTAAACTCGATTTAAAAAGTACAATACATGTGTTTTGGTTTATTTTTCAAAAGGTAATTAACTAATGCAACTACACAAGTATTACACTTGTACCTACAACAAAAGTAGAAATTACTAAATATTGACTATATATATATTTTTTTACAAAAAAAACTAACTTTTTCCGTATCTTTTTCATGTGTTTTTAATTATTCTCCATATATGGTTAGAAGTCGAACTCCCAATCCCACTGCGGCTAAGATTTCAAAAAAAACCCTAAACAAATATGATCAATTTAATACTTGTAATAATGATTGCACTGTTATTAAACCTCGTAAACAAAGTTTAATAGAATTAATTAGTTAATTAACGAAGAATTATGGATGAAGCCTTATGGTGTTTGATTTTTGCCTGTATTTTCATTCTCTATTTGTGCGATAGGTGGGCTAAGAGAAGAATCGAGATGTGGGTTAGGAGAAGAAGAGACCTTTCATCAAACAACGTCGTCGTATTACCAATTTCTTCCAGCCACGCGCTGCCTTCCTCCGCCGCATCCGTACCTAATTTCAGCCCGCCGCAGCAGCCGACGGAATCACTAGAAGAAGATAATTATGAGATTTTGATTTTCGTTGAAGGAAGCGAAAGCGAAAGCGAAAAATCGAGCATTAATGAGGAGAACGATTGTGCGATTTGTTTATCGGAATTTTTAAAGGGGGAACAATACGGTGTTCTTCCGGCTTGTAGCCATAAATTTCACGCTGATTGCATTATGATTTGGTTGGTAAGGAGCGTAAATAAAACTTGCCCCATATGCAGGACTCAAGTTTAATTTTAATTTTTTTTTCATCCAATGTTTGATAAATTTTAAATTTTTGATTACACACGCATTGGAGGTGAATTATGTTATGCGGAGTTGTTTGTTTAACGGCATATTGCATATTGCTCTTGTAATTAGTGAGATATTTTATTTTATTTTTGAATTAGAAGGATTTATGTGATTTTGACTTCCTTTATCGAGTTAAAGGAGTTTGCTAAACTTTCAAATTTACACTTTATTTTTGTTTGACTTTACTTCTCGTAGAAATTAGTGATTAGCTAACCATAGGGGTTGGTTTACATGAATGAGGTGAGAAGTGAATGGTGTTGAACTTTTGATTATGCATGTTTTCAAGAGCAAAGCATCAAATCTAACAAATTTTGTCAACACTATTAATCTCAAAATTTTATCTATAGAATAAACTCTGTAATTTGTAACGTCCCTTTAGAATTCAGTAGCCTTTATATACAAACACATATCATATTTCTATTGATTCGACATTATATAGGATACAAGTATATTTTTATGGATTGGTTACTTCCCAAGATGCCATGGAATTTGATAATAGCATTTTAGCTTATTGATTATGATCAAGAAGACACAAAATTATGATCAACAAGGACCATGCCATTGCAAATTTGAAAAGTAAAACAAAAAATAAAAAAATTACAATTACTCAAAAATCCTTAAAGGTTGAACTTATCAAATTTTAAATTGTACATGTGTCGATTAAGGCGAACCTTTGTTAGACTGAGAATTAATAGGAGAAGCGCAACAGCTGCAACAAGATCCTGGTGGTGGAGGTTGGCAACACACACAAGCCGCACATATTGGTCTCCTCACAAGTACTTCTGCATAATTAAATCCGAATTACGCAAAAAGTATTATAAATGAACAAGCAAAGTGAAAAATAATAATATATTTTTGACGTATAATATGTATGATTAATTACCTCTATACACGTTAGAACGAGCAACAACACCTTCTTGAAATCCAGGAGATAAAATTAAACCAATAAACACCAGGGTTATGACCATTAAACATCTTGGTACTATAGTTCCCATTTAAATTTTAGATGAATGAACAAATACTAGGAGTATATTTTATAGTGCAAAATTAGTAAAAGGGAAATTGATGAAGCTTTGAAATAATGTGTGTTCTCACTCAACAAACTCAAGGTTGACTTGACTACAAGTTAATTTGGTTAGGGTCAACTTAATTGCTATAATTTTATATGCAATTGGAGAATTTCTGAGCTTTATCTTATTAAAAATAAACATTAAATGATTGAAAAGTCAGCAATTGCGACTGCAAATTTAGAATAAGTCTAGCTTAATTTCTTTGGGCCAATTTTCAACTCTTTGAATAGTACTCTGATTTAAACGTCTAAAATTTTCCACTCCATAATAATACATGCGTTGATTACATAAACTTAATCAATTTTAATCCATTATCCTTAAAAATAAAAAAGAAGACAATTTCTCCTTGTATAATTCTTTGTTCATTTGGCCCTGTGGTGGGTTTCGAACAATGTAAATCAAATGAAGTTACAAACATGTCATCTTTTATCAACATGAATTTTAGTGAACCATTAAACATACTGTAGATGCAACTATTTTTAAGTTTTCCTTTTCTTATGACATGATAAATTCCCGTGTTGAATTTTGATCATTTCTGTGGACAATATCACAATAAAAGATAATGTACTTTTTTGCTATTAGCAAAAAGTCTTTATCATTTTTTCCATTTGATATCTAATGGAGCTCCGACATAAAGATAAATGCTGCTATCAAAATATGGACTTTTTTAAAAACTGAATTGGCAGAGTGAAATCCATTCATTTTACGCTGCAGCTTTTATAATTACAAATACACTAAGTGCTGGGCTTTTAAGAGTGTTTGGTAATTATAAAAACAACTTAAAATAAGTTAAAAGTTAAAAGTAGGGTGATTCCTATTTTTTTTTTTTTCTTAAAAGTCATTCTATTTTGACCAAGTATATTACTTTTTTACCCTTAATTCTTTTAAGCAATTCCCAAATTTTTTCATGTGATCTATTCAATTATATATTTTTGAAATTTAAAATTAACTTAAATATTATGTTATTGAAATTGAATTAAATTATAAATTAATTTTGTTTTAATTTTTCTTAGAAATAAAAACCTTAGAAAGGGTA
Organism: Solanum etuberosum; assembly: GCA_029582245.1. Classification (NCBI taxonomy): domain Eukaryota; kingdom Viridiplantae; phylum Streptophyta; class Magnoliopsida; order Solanales; family Solanaceae; genus Solanum; species Solanum etuberosum. Next base: position 4,752 of record JAJONR010006159.1, on the reverse strand, counting down.
TTTCAGACATTTTGATAAAAAAAAAAGTGTTTAACAATATTTATTTGCCAAACACATCAACAACTTTTTTTCAACTTCAACACTTTTATCCAAACACATAACTACTTATTTTTAAAATGACTTTCAGCACTTTAAAAGTTACTTTTTTTAAGTCAATCCAAACGGGCTCTAAGAATAGAAAAGAAAAAGAATCAAAACAATAATTTTAAACCATACCTCTCAACCAAAAATAAAATAAAATAGTGCAATAAGAACAAAACACCTTTTTTTTCTTCATATTATTGTTTTTATTTATAGAAGCAATGTTATTCACACAAACAAAAATTAAATCACCCAAAACACATTGCCAAAAACATTAATTACATGAGCAAATTATTTTCTTATGTAGAAATCATCACAAACGTCTCTTAATTCCGTGATCACGGCCGGTCCACGGCGGCTGTAAACGGAACGGGACAAGCGCAAAGGCAACACGACGGCGTATTTGGTTGGCAACAGATGCAATTCTCACATTTTGGTTGCTTAACCCCAAGTTCTGCACCAATCACCATCAATTCGTTAAATATTTATCGTCGTTAAGCCAAAAATTCTAATAAGGGGATTCAAAAATGAAAACGTTACACTAATTTTTTTTCTTTATATAAAAACAATTCAACAAGTTATTTATTTACACTTATTTGGGCAAAGGAAATTCAATCCCCTTCGCTATACATAATAGGTTATTATAAATTAACGTTGTTCGATAGTAAATTACCTCGACGATTCAGTCTATCGGCGTTGCTGGGCACAGCCAAAGATAAAACTAGCATAAAGATAATGATTGTGGCCAGAAGAGTTTTCTTGGAATTCATCGCCATTACCTTAGACTAAATTTTGATAAAGCTATGATAATGTTGTTAATTAAGCATACACTATTTCACTATAGTAGTTATATATATATATATATATAGAGCTTGATGATGCAATAAGTTTTATATTTATAATATGTTGCTTGATACAACAAGGCAAAAATCAATCACCACTTTTTAAAGTATACGATGGATGTTTTAATTAATTATACCACCCTGTTGGAATTGTTTTAATAAGTAAATTAAAGTTCTTTGATTAGTCTACCATTAAAAGTCTTTGAAGCGAGATTAAAAGACTAGAAATAGTCTGGAATAGGCTTGGGGTTTAATGATTAGTCATATATTGCTCAACCCTATGGATAAAATATTAGACTGTCATCTAAATTTGCAACACTATAAAAATCTTAGTATGTGGTATTACGCTTTCTCCAAATATTTTTACTTAACTCAAAAGAGATTTTCAGACCATGGTGACGTAGACTAAAGTTCATTGAATTTGTGTTCACAAATAACCACTTTTTAATTCTTGTAATTGAAAAATAACTACTATTAATCTGCGTTTGGACTCTGCCAACTTTTGTAATGTCTATTGGAGTAGGAGCAAGAACAATAACAAAAATGGAAAAAAAGAAAGAAAGAAAAGAATAGCAATGAGATAGATCTAGAAATATATTAATTGATAATTATCAACTCCATATATAATGAGCTTTGCATATTCTTGACATATTGTCAATTTCCCCCCACATAGATAATAATAATAATAATAATAATATATAATGAACTATATTCCAATATCTCATTGGTAATTTATTCTCCAATCTGAATTCATTCATAGAACTATTAATTAAGGATCATACTATGGATTATTATTAAGTGTTAATTACAAGAATATACTATTTAAAATCTTAATTAACAATATATGTACATACTATTTTTTTAATTACAAAACTAGTTTTTTAATTACAAACATAACAAAAAATAAATATTTTCGAAATTTATTTATATAATTTATTTACCAATATTTTTTTTACTTTTTTGGGGGGCTATGGGCGGTATTAATGAAAACGATAATTATGGCAATTATTTTTTGTCTTTTCAACCACAATTTTAGTCATATAATTACCTATTTTGTACATATATTAATTTTCTCTCTCTTATTTTTTTATTCAGTCAAATAATTATAACATTTTCTCATTTCTTTAATACTTTTTCTATTTATGTAAAAAAGAGTCATCTCTCTTCCCACTAACTAGGCAAATACGTATAACATATCTCTTATTCCATAAAATTGCTTTTACCTATGTAAAAATAACCAGTAATTTAACTACACCAATATATGGTAATTATTTTGTCTTTTCAACCACAATTTTAGTCATACAGTTACCTATTTTGTACATATATTAATTTTCTCTCTTTTATTTTTTTTATTCAATCAAATAATTATAACCTTCTCTCATATCATATCTCCTAAAATTATCTTTACCTATGTAAAAATAACCAGTAATTTAACTACACCAACACATATACCACAAACACATACACACGATATTTAAATTAATTATTTATTTTCAATTTTCTTCTCTCCTACTTTTGGGATTATGGCCTAATTTGTGGGGATGATGATTATTATATTAAATGTTTTCCGTTTTTATCTCTCTAATTACAATTCCAACTTCACACGTTACTGTGATTTATTCTCTCATCTTTTACGATAATTGTACTTTCTTTTATATCATATTTTATTTTTCTTCCTTTTTATACTATCTATGTAAAAGTAAAACTTTTTATGTTACCAATTTTCTATACAATTCCAATTGATATAAAAAAATAAAAAAAATCTCTCTCTTCGATTCTTATTTAGATGGACACATTTATTGGTTGACTTATATATTTTTTTGATGTTAATTTTTTGGGAGTGACCTTATTAATAGGATTTCTACAATTACTTACCTTCCTTATTTGATACGATTACTATTGAAATAAAAACTTTTTTTCTCTCTTCAATTCAGTTTTTTTTTTTTGCGCAGAGTTCTGTTACTTCTCTCTCCAATTTCATATATTTTAGTTTAAAAAAGAAATTAATATGTTAAATGACATACATTTTGAACAAATATTGATAATCATTTTTTTAAACCATAATGAATAACTTACACTAAAATATAATCAAATTTCATTCCTATTATAAATCATTACACTCAAAACACCCATTTTATAATTTTAGTTTTAAAATAAGTATATTATTAAATAGTGTACATTGTGGGTTAAGTTTGGTGTATTTTTAACCAATAAATAACTTGCTCAAAAAAATAATTAAATTTCACTCTAAGTAAAAATCATAGTTGAACTGTGAAAGCCAATGGTGTGTTTATACTTTATAGTAATTGTGGTGTATTTCTAGTTAATAATTTATCTATTTTAATATATGGAGGTGGGATATGGGGTTGAATATGGTAGTGAAGTATTGTGTTGGTACTTTTTTTTCTCTTTCCTTCCGTCCATCTTCATATTTTTAACCATTGACCTTCCTTCAGTTCATACGGTTCACGATTCCTTTCACCATACTTTTCACCATTGTTAACGTTTTGCTTATTATACCAATATTACTATATGAATATTTATGCTTATTATACCACTATTACACCATTTGTGTATGTGCTTATTACATCAATATTACGTAATTACGATATTGTATTCAAATGAATGAAGAATGCTTTAATTGTTTTGGTATATATGTGTCAAAATGTTGTGTTTCATTGTGGTGTCAAACTACCCTTTTTAAGTATATTTGGTCGTTTAGAATTCAATGTGTTAGGTTCGTATATAATACCAACATTCAGCCATAATAATTAGCACCAATTATTATGAACATGTTGTTGCATTTGTCATCAAGAAAACAACACTGTATTAACCTAACATGCACTCACCAACATTACAATGATAATTACACCAATAGTCAAGAACTAGCCAATTAATTTTGAATATAGATCCAATAGTTTGAAAATCACACATTCTAACACCAACTTGTATTACAATTAACTCACCAATAGTACGAATAAGCCGTTCAACACTAATCAATGTTTGATAAAAGTGCAACTACCATTCAACATCTAAATAAACTTGGACACCCATATCGTTATGAATCTTTATTGGTGAGGATGGACCACTCACAACATATTTGAGTTCTAAATGAAAAATTGTCATGTCTACACCCAATTGGGAAGTAGTAGTAATTAAGACTTCATATTTGGTGTTTGCATCATATATCACTCATTCAATATTGTAATCAACGTACTTACCTGTGTTAGATTACAACGTATTGTTAGTTAATCTCCATAATAATTAGTGAATTTATTAAATAAGTATTATCACATATATCACATACAAATAGAATGGTTATTTCAATGTATTCAAATTAAACATATTGGTTTACATAATTGTTTTTGCTTATATGAAAATGTTAATCATATAATATAACCAATTTATTATTTCTTCTGTAAACTTTCTATGGATATACCTAAAATCTAACAATTACGTCATTGTATGTACCAATAAATACATCAATTACATCATCAAAATATATCAGATAATTAAAAAATGTTGGTGTTTATTAAAAACCTATATATAAACACCTAATTATTTACCAACAAAAATTCACTGAATATGGCGTTAATACAGAACTAAAAATAGACATTCAATCTCACCAAATAATCAACCAAAATACAATCAATAATACACGTCATAATCAACTTAATAAAACCTTCAATAATACACCGAAACCGTCAGAATTACACCATCAAGTACTTTAATACATATACCATTATATATATCAATTGAACCAGCAAAATATACCAATAAAAACTAAAGTATGATGGTGTTCATTTAAACATAATATACAATATTGTTT